>BDSI01000006.1:600000-872500 GCA_003117195.1 Eudorina sp. 2006-703-Eu-15 | reverse complement strand
TGTGGGGTGGTGTGGGGGAGTTGAGAGGTGAGACAGAGCCACACGGGGTGGGGTGGGGGAGTTGAGAGGCGAGGGGCCTTCAACCACAGGCGGGGCGGGGTAGCGCGGCCCACATGCCCACATGCGGGACGGCCACGCCGCCCCCGCAGGCGGCACCCAGCGATGGGCGCCAGATGGCATCAGACCCGAGTCAACAACCCCCACGACGCGGTCGCGCGCGCAGTACTACCTGCGTACGACAGCGTACGATCCCGGGTTCGCGCAGCGGAGCGTGTCGTACTCGGGGGCGATGTCGGGCTCTCGTAGCTTGATGCACATGACGGGCGCCAGGGCCTGTGGGGTCGCTCCCCCGGCGGGTGTGGGGGCGGGGACGGGTCAAATTGGAAAAAAGAGAAACTCCCCCGGGTCAAATTGGAAAAAACAGAAACTCCCCCGGGGGCGGCCACGGGGCCGCAGGGGTGGGGCCAGGGAAAGGGCGTGTAGGGGGAGGGCGTGTAGGGGGAGGGCGTGTAGGGGGAGGGCGTGTAGGGGGAGGGCGTGTAGGGGGAGGGCGTGTAGGGGGAGGGCGTGTAGGGGGAGGGCGTGTAGGGGGAGGGCGTGTAGGAGGGGGGCGTGTAGGCGGAAATCAGTAGACATTCTGAAGCTGCGCTGCTGCCAGAGCGAAGGTCCGATTAAAACCCGGTACGCGTAGGAAGGAGGTAGACAAAGGCGAACCGGGGGCGGGAGGATAAACAGAAAAACAGCCCAGACACACACAGCCCGGCGGGAAGAGACGAGCGGCCTTCGAACATGGCTTGTCTTTCTCCATTACCCCCCTCGCCTCGCCCGGGTCTGCCCACGCCATGACCTCACCCACCTTATCCACCAACTCCTGGCAGCTCGCCCGCACCGCCTCCAGCAGCGGCCCCGGCAGCCGCCTCGTGAAGCACAGGTACAGCCCAAGCGCCGCCCCCTCCCCCAGGTCCACAGCCAACAGCACCAGCGACTTGGGAACCCCCAGCGGCCCCGCCGACGGCACCCCGCCGCCGCCGCCGCCGCCCCCGGTTGTGGCGGAGGACCCGACCCCGACGGCCGACAGCACGCCCATGCCCGTCATGGAGCCGGGGCCGACGGTGCCGGACGACATTCCCGTACCGGTCTTCCGTACAAGTCCCATCAGCATGCACACGTCAGCGGAGGGCTTGTGCACGTTTTGGACGTACAGCTGCGTGTCTTCGACGACCGCCATGGCCGTCGGGACGGGCAGCGCGGCGACGCCGCCGCCGCCGCTGATACTCCCGGCGATCGCGCCGCCGCCGCCGCCGCCGCTCAGACCCACGGGTGTGTTTGCCGGCGGCCGGGGCCCCAGCCCCGCCGCCGGCTTGCCCTGCGCCACGCCGCCCGGCCCCTGCCGCCCCGACTGCTGCGCCACGCCCACCCCCGGCCCCTGCGACCCCTGCTGGTGCTGCGCCATCTGGAGGTGCGCTTGCAGGATGGTGCGGTGCAGGGGGAAGACCTTGGCGTGCAGCGGGGGCGGCGCGCCGGCGGTGCAGGCCGCCGCGGCCGCGGCGGCGGCGGCAGTGGCCGAGTACGGCATCGCGTCACCCTTGCTGAGGGGGATGACGACGGAGCGGCTGCTGTAGGAGGGGGGCCCCACGGAGGGGCTCCGCGGCGCGAGGTCCATGGTGCCGGCGGTCCGGTGGCGGGGGGTCAGATCCAGAGAGAACCGGGCCTGGATGACGGCGGCGAAGTCTCTGCGTGGCGGGGTCCGGGTTGGCGTGGGATGGGGCGGGGGTGGGGTGGGTGTAGGTTCCGCCGCGCCGCGCACAAGCCGCAGCAGGACGTTTGGGCAGCTGCCGGCATCCCATCCCGCGCAAAAATGAAACGCAAGCTACTTCGTGACCCCCCTCGCCTGCAAATGTCGTACTCCGTACGACACATTGTACGGCACACGGGCACATTCTGGGCGTTCCTCGGCCCCTCTCGCATGCCACGCACTCCTGTTCTGCCTGCCTAGGAAACACACACATGCGTGCGCGCGCGCTTCGCGGCACCGAATTGCAAGGTGCTGCGCGCGCCGCCGCCCCACCTCGCGAGTGTGTTGGCGATGGGCGTCCCCGCCGGCCGCAGCTTCCTCCTCGACGCCGCCGCCCCCATGCCGCTGTCCGCCGGCGGCGACGCCGCCGCCAACGCCGGGTCCAGCTGCTGCGCCGCGAAGGCCATCAGGTAGGCGGAGCTGGGCCGACCGCTGTCGTCCTGCGACGAACCCCGCACCGCCGGCTTGCTGACCCCCTCCCCGGAGGCCGTCCCCCCGGATACCCCCGCCGGACCCACGCCGTTCTGCCGGGGTCCGGTGCCGCCGCCCGCGCCCGCGGCAGCGGCGGCGCTGCCTCCGCCGCCTCCGCCTCCGCTGCCGCCGGACCCCGCGGGCTGCAGCAGCAGCGCCGTCGTCGCGTCGGGTCCCGACGGCACCAGCGCCGCCGTCACATTGCCGTCGAGTACGAACCGCCGCCGCACGTGCGCCGCGACGGCGGCGCAGAGGTTGGCGGTCAGGGTGGAGATGTTGGCGCTGCCGCCGAGGCGCCCCAGCACCCCCGCCAGCCAGGCCGCGTGGGCGCCCTCCGGCCCCACCATGCACATGGAACACGCGAAGCTCAGCGACTGGAGCGCTCGAGGGTCAGACAGCAGCGCCGCCGCCGCCCCTCCTCCCCCTCCTCCTCCTCCCCCTCCTGTTCCGTCGGGCTGTTCCAGCCACAGGGCGCCGGCCAGGTTTGCCCCGTGCAGGAGCGGCACCGCCGCCACCCGAATGCGCCGGAGCGCTGGCTTCGGGGCCGCGGCGGCGGCGGCGGCCGTGTAGGAGACGGCAGCGGTCGATTTGGCTTTCATGGAGGGTATGACTGAGGGTACGGAGGGCGGGGTGAGGATGCCGGTTGAGGTCCTGTACCGGGTGGACCCGGCGGAGCAGCCCGGCGGCTCCGCCGTCCCTGGAGCGTGCCGGGGCAGCGGGAGGGAGGCGGCGCTGGCGCTGGCGGCGGCGGCGGTGGCGGTGGCGCCAGGCGGCGGGGCGGGGCTGCCGGGTGCCGGCACCTCCACGTACCGATCCACCAGTGCGTGTACGGGGGCCTGTGTGTATGTGCGTGTGTGGAGGGGGGGCAGGGTCGGGGTTAGGGGTGGGGGTGGGGGATGGGGCGCGAGGCGCGGATGGGTTGTGGGTGAGGGCGGGTGTGACTGACGGGACGGGGGCGTGCGGGGTGCGGATTTGTCCGGGTTGAGGGGGCGGGAGGGAGGAAGGCGTGGGCTTTACCTTGGATAGCGTCAGCTGTTTGAAGAGGGCGGCCTGCTGGGTGTCGGGCAGCAGCGGCCGGGTCTTGGGGTCGTCCAGGTGCTTGGAGGCGTGGCCTGCGCTCCCCAGAAGGATGAGCGTGGTAGCATCCTCTGTGCCGACCTCCCCCTCGGGAACAGCGTAGAACCTGCGGGCGGGTCAAATTCCAGTTGGTTTGACCTGCGCGCCGGTTTCTTGGCAATACGGTGATGTACGGGGTGCACTCACGCGGCGAAGCTCGCACCGATGACATCCGGGATCAGCAGCGCGTCCAGCAATCCGTCGAGGCGTTGGAAGGAGCTGCCGTTCAGGCCGCTGAGAAGGCGATGGAGCGTGGCAAGAGCTTTGTCATGGGTTGTGTCCTGAACATCCGGCAAGGGCGAGGTTACCGATACCATAGGGCGCGTTTCATTCGAAAAGAATCTGGATAGAGCGTTGCACAACGCGCAGGCAGCCCGTCCTCAACGGACTCACCGGTGGACCCGCAGTCTGCGGCGCGCTCTCAATGACAGGCGGCGCTCGAACCTGCTTGGTGCATACTTGTGATTCATCTACGCCTGAGGCGCAAAGCCTTCCTAAAAACCGAAACACCACCATGGCTCTTCAGGCTCATCCGATTTGGCATACAAACGACACTATTGCCATTATAATAAAAAACATCGCGACTAGGAAGCGCTTTAAAAAGCTCTATCCGTTATTGCCTCTCCAGCGAAACCTCAATGCTTGGTACGGATTGTAACTTTCCGTAAGGGGGGATCATGTGCAACATGTATGATTCCTTCTCCTAAAGTTTGGATGGATTTGATGATTTGATTGCCATACAATGTTCCTGGTTTGGAGGACTGGCGCAGAGCAATTTGCCTTGCGCCATGCAACCTCACAGCCAAAGGCACGTTCGCGTTTGCCGTCGCGTGGCATCTCAACAATAAAAGTTCATCAACAACGGAGATCTCGAATTCGACAAGCAAGCGGCGGAAGTGTGAGTTGGAGCTAACGCATTACGATTGTGAATTTCAATTTTCGTGGTCGCGTCATCGTGGGCCCAGCACGCACTCCCTTTCTCTTAGCAACATATCACACCGTGAAGCTACCTGCTACAATATGGCAGCGGTGGCTGCGACATCCGTCAACCGTAGGGCTGTGACGTGGTCAAGCCGTACTGCCCACACGATCAATCCCACCCTGCCTGCCCTTATTCCTATACTTCTTTCCCCGAAACTGCAACTCGCTGCCAAGCCTTATCGAACTGTCCCCCCTCCCACCGCTCTTCTAGCCCAGCGGTTCTGCCAGACCTCATCCCAACCCCTCTAGGCTGTCCTGACCGTTTGACACCAACTGTAACGACTTAAGGCCATGGCAAGGCCATGATTTTATTATCATGTTAACCATGCTCACCCCAATATCTTCCCGCATATCTGTCCCGGCGGCGAACGCCCCGCGCCCATGAGTTGCGACGCCGGCCCATGAGTTGCGGCGCCGCGCATGCCCCACGGCCCCTCGGCCGCCGCAGGAGGCCCAGATGGGAATAGAGCCGATCAGATCTCTCGGCCTGTGGTGGCTCCGCCGGGATCTCCGTACGGCGGACAACGAGGCGCTGGCGGGCGCCAGCCGCCACGTGGACGCGCTGCTTCCCGTGTACTGCTTCGACCCGCGGGACTTCCAGCCGCGGCGGGCTGCCCCCGAGGGGCTGGGGGTGCCCAAGCTGGGGCCGCCGCGCTGCAGGTGGGTGGTGGTTGACGGTTGGCGGTTGAACAGCGCGAACCCAGATCGCGCGTTTGGGAAATGGGTTTGCGAGCGACAAGGGAAGCGAGGGCCGGGCGGGGATGCCCAATGGTCGGCGATGCGGGCCCAGGATGGAGTGCAGGGTGGATGGCTGGCTGGGTGGCTTTGTGGGCAAGAGCAAATTGCTGCCTTGTTTGGCGTGAGGGATTGGTGGTTGGGCAGATGGGTGGGTGCGGCAGGGGCGCCGAGGCGATGGTCGGGCGGCAGGAGGGGGAATGGTTTGTGGGGTACGGCCTGTACGGACGCGGGTAACGGCTCAGCTTTGACATCCCTGCTCTTTCGCGTCCCGCCTCTGCCACCCGCCGATGCTGGCACCCCCGGACACGCCCAGTCCATGGAACTATGCGTCTGCAACATCGACCCATCCAAGCTAAGCGCCAATCACCCCACCCATGCTAACCGCCCCGTCCCCCGGGCCCCACGCCTTCGGCGCGCAGATTCCTGTTGGAGGGTCTGGCCGAGCTGCGGCGGGAGGTGGGGCGGCTACAGCCGGGGGCCAGCGGCGACGGCGACCCCGACAGCGCCTGCGGCGGCGCCGGGGGCGTGGTGGTTCGGTTTGGGCTGCCGGAAGTCGTTCTGCCCAGGCTGCTGACCCTGGTCGCTGACCACAACCCGGAGGTGGGGCGGGGAGGTCAGCAGCGGAGGTCGTCAGTGGCAGGGGCGGGGGCGGGGTGTCAGGAAAACGAAGCAATACGGCACCCGAAACAACCGGCGAGAGGAGGGGGAGGAGGAAGAAGACGAGGGGTAAAGGGAGGGGGGCCGGTCGCTGGTCGGTTTTGGGGGGTTGGGGGGCCGAGGCCGGGGGCGCAGTGGGTAGCCCCTTGAGTGGAGGCGTTGCTTGGTCAGTGCGGCACGTCCCGTCCGTCCGGTGACCCTACCCTACCCGGGGGGCGCAGTGCGCAGTGCGCAGCGCCGATGAGTGGGTTCGCCCCATCCACAGTTCCACACACACTTGCGCAGCCACGCCCGAGGTTCGGGTGGCGTGCTTTGCCGGACACACGAAGGGCAAGTCGCCGCCCCGCCCGGCAACACCTGACCGGCACGCCGTCCAAGAACTTGGGGACCCAGGGGCCCAACACGCGGGAGGCTCCAACGCCCCGAGGAATGAGGAACGCGGACCCATGAGGAGGGGTGCTGGGCAGGGAGGGCCCATGAGGAGGGGTGCTGGGCAGGGAGGGCCCATGAGAGGGGTGCTGGGCAGGGAGGGCCCATGAGAGGGGTGCTGGGCAGGGAGGGCCCATGAGAGGGGTGCTGGGCAGGGAGGGCCCATGAGAGGGGTGCTGGGCAGGGAGGACCCATGAGAGGGGTGCTGGGCAGGGAGGACCCATGAGAGGGGTGCTGGGCAGGGAGGGCCCATGAGAGGGGTGCTGGGCAGGGAGGGCCCATGAGAGGGGTGCTGGGCAGGGAGGACCCATGAGAGGGGTGCTGGGCAGGGAGGACCCATGAGAGGGGTGCTGGGCAGGGAGGGCCCATGAGAGGGGTGCTGGGCAGGGAGGGCCCATGAGAGGGGTGCTGGCAGGGAGGACCCATGAGAGGGGTGCTGGCAGGGAGGACCCATGAGGAGGGGTGCTGGGCAGGGAGGGCCCATGAGGAGGGGTGCTGGGCAGGGAGGGCCCATGAGGAGGGGTGCTGGGCAGGGAGGGCCCATGAGGAGGGGTGCTGGGCAGGGAGGACCCATGAGGAGGGGTGCTGGGCAGGGAGGGCCCATGAGAGGGGTGCTGGGCAGGGAGGGCCCATGAGGAGGGGTGCTGGGCAGGGAGGGCCCATGAGGAGGGGTGCTGGGCAGGGAGGGCCCATGAGGAGGGGTGCTGGGCAGGGAGGACCCATGAGGAGGGGTGCTGGGCAGGGAGGCCCATGAGAGGGGTGCTGGGCAGGGAGGGCCCATGAGAGGGGTGCTGGCAGGGAGGGCCCATGAGAGGGGTGCTGGGCAGGGAGGACCCATGAGAGGGGTGCTGGGCAGGGAGGACCCATGAGAGGGGTGCTGGGCAGGGAGGGCCATGAGAGGGGGGGGGGGGGGGGGGGGTGCTGGGCAGGGAGGGCCCATGAGAGGGGTGCTGGGCAGGGAGGACCCATGAGAGGGGTGCTGGGCAGGGAGGACCCATGAGAGGGGTGCTGGGCAGGGAGGGCCCATGAGAGGGGTGCTGGGCAGGGAGGGCCCATGAGAGGGGTGCTGGGCAGGGAGGGCCCATGAGAGGGGTGCTGGGCAGGGAGGACCCATGAGGAGGGGTGCTGGGCAGGGAGGACCCATGAGGAGGGGTGCTGGGCAGGGAGGGCCATGAGGAGGGGTGCTGGGCAGGGAGGGCCCATGAGAGGGGTGCTGGGCAGGGAGGCCCATGAGAGGGGTGCTGGGCAGGGAGGCCCATGAGGAGGGGTGCTGGGCAGGGAGGGCCCATGAGAGGGGTGCTGGGCAGGGAGGGCCCATGAGGAGGGGTGCTGGGCAGGGAGGCCCATGAGAGGGGTGCTGGGCAGGGAGGGGGGGGGGGGGGCAGGGAGGGCCCATGAGGAGGGGTGCTGGCAGGGAGGCCCATGAGGAGGGGTGCTGGGCAGGGAGGGCCCATGAGGAGGGGTGCTGGGCAGGGAGGGCCCATGAGGAGGGGTGCTGGGCAGGGAGGGCCATGAGAGGGGTGCTGGCAGGGAGGGCCCATGAGGAGGGGTGCTGGGCAGGGAGGGCCCATGAGAGGGGTGCTGGGCAGGGAGGGCCCATGAGAGGGGTGCTGGGCAGGGAGGCCCATGAGAGGGGTGCTGGGCAGGGAGGGCCCATGAGAGGGGTGCTGGGGGGGGGGGGGGGGGGGGGGGGGGGGGGGGGGGGGGGGGGGCAGGGAGGGCCCATGAGAGGGGTGCTGGGCAGGGAGGGCCCATGAGAGGGGTGCTGGGCAGGGAGGGCCCATGAGAGGGGTGCTGGGCAGGGAGGGCCCATGAGAGGGGTGCTGGGCAGGGAGGGCCCATGAGAGGGGTGCTGGGCAGGGCCATGAGAGGGGTGCTGGCAGGGAGGCCATGAGAGGGGTGCTGGCAGGGAGGGCCATGAGAGGGGTGCTGGGCAGGGAGGGCCCATGAGGAGGGTGCTGGGCAGGGAGGGCCCATGAGAGGGGTGCTGGGCAGGGAGGGCCATGAGAGGGGTGCTGGGCAGGGAGGGCCCATGAGAGGGTGCTGGGCAGGGAGGGCCCATGAGGAGGGGTGCTGGGCAGGGAGGGCCATGAGAGGGGTGCTGGGCAGGGAGGGCCCATGAGAGGGTGCTGGGCTGCTGGGCAGGGGCCCATGGAGGGGTGCTGGGCAGGGAGGGCCCATGAGGAGGGTGCTGGGCAGGAGGGCCCATGAGAGGGGTGCTGGCAGGGGAGGGCCCATGAGAGGGTGCTGGGCAGGGAGGGCCCATGAGAGGGTGCTGGCAGGGAGGGCCCATGAGAGGGGTGCTGGGGGAGGCCCATGAGAGGCCAGGCCAGGAGGGTGCTGCAGGGAGGGCCATGAGAGGGGTGCTGGGCAGGGAGGGCCCATGAGAGGGGTGCTGGGCAGGGAGGGCCCATGAGAGGGGTGCTGGGCAGGGAGGCCCATGAGAGGGGTGCTGGGCAGGGAGGGCCCATGAGAGGGGTGCTGGGCAGGGAGGGCCCATGAGAGGGGTGCTGGGCAGGGAGGGCCCATGAGAGGGGTGCTGGGCAGGGAGGGCCCATGAGAGGGGTGCTGGGCAGGGAGGGCCCATGAGAGGGGTGCTGGGCAGGGAGGGCCATGAGAGGGGTGCTGGGCAGGGAGGGCCCATGAGGAGGGGTGCTGGGCAGGGAGGGCCCATGAGAGGGGTGCTGGGCAGGAGGACCCATGAGGAGGGGTGCTGGGCAGGGAGGGCCCATGAGAGGGGTGCTGGGCAGGGAGGGCCCATGAGAGGGGTGCTGGGCAGGGAGGGCCCATGAGGAGGGGTGCTGGGCAGGGAGGACCCATGAGGAGGGGTGCTGGGCAGGGAGGGCCCATGAGGAGGGGTGCTGGGCAGGGAGGGCCCATGAGGAGGGAGGGGCCCGGCGATGATGCGCTGCGTGCTCGCCAGCGGCAACGCAGTGGGAAGAAGCCCCATGCGCCCCGCGAAGCCCCGCCCCGCGCGGGCCCCCCTGCCGTCCTTCGCCCCGACGATACCTCCGCACATTCGCTGCATTACCTCCCCCCCCAGCGCCGCACACCATCTCATCCTTGCGTTACGGTGACCCTCCTCTCGTAGCGCCAGCCCCAGTCCCAGCCCCAGGTGCAGACCATTCGAATGGCTGGCCGCATGGGCCCCCCCTGCAGCCGCGCCGTGGGGAACATGGCCCCCGGCCCGGCCCGGCCCGGCGTTCTCGTCCTCGTCCGGAGGGTGTGCGCGTGGCGGGCTGGCCGTGTCTCGACCCCGGCTGGTCTGCAGCCCTGCCTGCCTGCTTTGCCGTGGCTCAGGGCAAGTAAAATAATAATCCCTGCCTGCCTGCCTGCCTGCCTGCTCCGCCTCGCCTTGGCTCGCCTGCCGTGCCCTGCTCTGTGTGAGTGGGCCGCAGCTGCGCCACGTGTCCCTGCACCACCACCTGGACCTGCTGGAGGAGAGCGTGGAGAGGGAGGCGGCGGTGGCGACGGCGCTGCGCGAGTGGGCGGCGAGGCGGGGTGCGGCGGGGTCGGGACTCGGGAGGGGATGGGGGGGCGGCACGGTCCTCTTTTCTTGGGTTGGGGGGAGGGGGGGGGGTTTGTAGCGAATTGGGCATATCGCGCTTCTTTCATTTAAGTTCCATGAAGCGGCGAGGGCTTAACCTCTTAGCCTCAGCTATGAGTTCCGGAACCGCCCGACGTGTGCCGCCCCACCATCCTGGCTTCGCCCGTCGCCCCCCTCCCGCAGACCCTAGCTGTTTCCCCGTCCTTTGTGTTATTACCGTGTCCCTTCCACCCCGGCTGGCAGACCTCCAACCACTGATTACCACCACCTTGTTCCCCCGCCCGCCCTGCCTGGCAACCATTGGTTGACACCCACCCACCCACCCACCATTGACACCCACCCACCATTGACACCCACCATTGACACCCACCCACCCACCCACCCGATCCAGCTCGGTACGGCCGTGGGTCGTACCCCTTTCTCCCGCCCGCCCAAGATTATGTATACCAATTTCCTATATCCCGCCGCCCGCCGCCTCCAGGCCGGAGCGTGTCAATACACACGTATTGGGACCGCACGCTGTACCACCCGGACGATCTGCCGTACCACCTGTACGACAAGGCGAAGACTGCGTTGGGGCCGGGAGCGGCGCGTAACAAGCGCCAGCAGCAGGGTACGGCACAGCGGGTACGGAGGGGTACGGGATCAGGAGTTGCGGTCGGGGATCGCTGAGCGTACACGGCTCCAACGGCTTGGTGTCTCTAATTCCTGTGTGGACCCAGCAGCAGCAACAATAACAGCAGCAGCATAAAAGGCAGCAGCAGCAGCAGCAGCAGTAACAGCAGCAGCGGCAACAGCAGCAGCGGCAACAGCAGCTGCGGCAACAGCAGCTGCGGCAACAGCAGCAGCGGCAACAGCAGCTGCGGCAACAGCAGCAGCGGCTACAGCAACAGCAGCAGCAGTAACAGCAGCAGCAGCAGCCGCAAGCTGCGACGTGCCGTTGAAGCCTTGCCCTGTGTCGCCACGGTAGCTGCGTCAGTCAATGCAGCTACGGACAAGATGCACACACCGTGGTTCGTCTCTGGGTTTGGGTTCACAACAATTCAAGACACTGTGTGCATCACCCACAAACAGTCAGTCAAACACCTCGGGCTCGTGTCTTTATTCGTCCGCCTCCACTGCCTCGTGGCGGTGGCTCTGCTTCTGCTACAGCTCCTCTTGCTAGCGCTGCTCGTGCTACTGCTGGCGGCGATTGATGGTGCTGCTGCTGCTGCTGCCGCCGCCGGTTGTTGTTGCTGCTGCTGCTGTCGCTGCTGCTGCCAGCAGGTTGTGCGCCGCAGCCCTTCCAGCTGCCGCCCAACGCGGACCGCACCCGCTACCGCGACCTGCCGCCCGTCATGACGGACTTCCGCAAGGTACGGCACGGTTGGGGATAACTGCCAACCACCCTCCCTCCACCTGTGTCGCCTGTCGGGTGCTTACCCATGTTCCTCTGGGCCTTACCCATTCGCCACCACCGGACAACGGACACCGGGTGGCGGCTCATCTGCAACTGACCCTGGCGCGCTGGCGGCGAGCGGACGCAGCTGGCTGCTGGGCAGTGGACAGAGGGCATAGCGAAGAAGCCGTCCTCCTGACACGGCGGACCGTACCTGTCGCGTGAGCATATTATGTCTTCTTGCAGTTCATTCAACCGTGTTATGTTGTGTTGGCCGCCACGCACCCACCTCCCTCCATCCCGCACCGAC
The DNA here is from genome assembly GCA_003117195.1 of Eudorina sp. 2006-703-Eu-15. Lineage (NCBI taxonomy): Eukaryota > Viridiplantae > Chlorophyta > Chlorophyceae > Chlamydomonadales > Volvocaceae > Eudorina > Eudorina sp. 2006-703-Eu-15. The sequence continues at coordinate 861,078 of BDSI01000006.1, read as the reverse complement.
ACCCCCCCGACCCCGACACCCCCCCAGGTGACCCAAGCCGCAGCAGCCGTGCGTCCGAGTCTGCCCGCACCCGCTGCGCTACCGCCCCTGCCACCGCCTTTCGCCAGCGGCACCGCCGCCACTGCCGCAGCAGCAGCAGCAGTGACCGCCAGCCGGGGAGCAGTTGCGGTGGAGACGGCCGCTGGGCCTCCTGATGCAATCGAAGCCGGGCCGCCCGACCCATGGGTCTCCGTTGTCCCGCGGGTGGATGGCCCGCAGCAGCAGCAGCGTGGCGGCGACGGCGAGGCGACGACGACGGCGACGGCGACGGCAGGCGGTGCTTCGGCAGGGGTCGAGTTTGGCGGCTTGGGCGAGATCCCCCGGACGGTTGGGGAGGTGTACGACGCGATTGGAGCGCGGGGTGCGCTACAGCGGCTGGAGGAGCTGGTGGGCCTCAGCTACAGCCAGCTACTGCCGCCCCTGGACCCAGGTGAGCTCACCCGGGAAATAACCCATTGCCGTACAGCCATATCAGGCAGTAGTGGTATTGATGGTGCTCGGGCAGGTGTTATTCATTTTTTCCAAAATGTATCCCTCTACACACACACACACACACACACTCACACACACACTCACACACACTCACACACACACACACCGTTTGGGTCGGGCGGGTCTCTTATCTAAACACACACCGAGGGAAGGGGCGCCCCGGGCCCTGTCCGTAACGGCCCGCCTGGTCCCAAATGGGAAACAGAAGTTTGGCGTGGCTGCGGGGCGATGTGTCCCCTTGAGCAATCAGGTGCGTGTCGCGCTCACCGCGGGTCAAGGGGCAACCGCCCCGGAAGCGCGGATGCGCGAGTGTGTGCTGACGTCACCCCAGGGCTGCACCCCTGCCCCGCGGACAGGGCGGGGGGCCTGTCCGTGCGTGCCGAGGTGGATGTACGGCCCCCTCCGTACGGAACATCCTTGCCGCCCTGCGAGCGCCCTTTCGAGGACCTTTCGCCACCAGACGCCACAGACGAGGAGAATCTGTAGGGCACCCCTTGCGTCGATAAAGACAGCGAAACCGCGAAACGTCACCGGTAACGGTACCCCACGGCTCCGCTCGGGCGGGGCGTCACGCGTCCGAGGGCCGATTCATCCCGGCCCTCGCCGGCGGCGGGCGGGCCCCTCCCCCAGTGCTGGTACACCCCCCATCCCCGGTGGTTCTGTGGCGCAAGTAATCGTACACGGGACTTGCGCTCTGCTTTAGACTGCGCAGTCAGCGTTGACTCAACCAGTTCGCTGTCCAGCCCCGACACCCTCTGATGCCCCTCTGGTACCCCCGGGGGGCCCTGGACGACGACGACGGGCCGCCAGATGGGCCTCCCGCGCCGGCGGACCCGCGGACCGCTTTCCCCTTCCGTGCCGGCCACGACAACGCCGTACAGCGCTTGCGGTACTACGTGTGGGGCCATCCGGAGACGCCGCAGCCCGGGGCAGCGGCCGGGGAGCAGCGGCACGACGCAGCCGCGGCGCCGGCGGGCTCCCCGCCGTCGCTGCTGTACTTCACAAACACGCGGTGGGTCGCACGGGAGCCACGCACCCGAGCACCCGGTGCCCAGGTTCGTTTTTCTAGGGTTTAGTTCTCTTTTCAATTTCGTTCTTCAATTTACCCCAAGCACTCAAGCACCCAGGCACGTACCGGCACACGCGCGCCACCAGACCTCACACGGCGGAGCTTGATGGGCGGCTGGGGGATGTCACGGGAGGGTGTGGAAGCGAGGCGTCCGATCCGGCCCGCATTTCCTAGTCCCTCCCCCCTTGGACCTACGGACCCACGGGTCCGTCCTCCTCACCCTCTCCTCCGGCCCCCGCAGCGCCCAGGCCGTGGGCGTGGATAACTCCACCAAGCTGTCGCCGTACGTGGCCCTGGGCTGCATCACCCCCCGGAGGATCCACGAGGAGGTGAGGGAGCTGGGATGGGCTCTTGGGGCGGGGGCTCTGGCGGGTGTCGTACACTCAGGCCGAAGGGGGTGGGTGTGCCGAACAGACGCCGTACATGGCCCCCGGGACCCAGGCGCGTCGGGGGTGATGGGGACACCGCCGGTGGCGCACATCCCGCCACGTGTGGCTCGGCATGACGGCATCCCTCCCGGGAGCGGACCTCGAGAGCACGCCGTGCGCACGCGCGTCAATGTGGCATGCATGGCCAGGGGCCCGACGGGGCCGACGCCACTGGGGCCTTCCCTCCCTCCCTCCCTCCCTCCCTCCCTTACTTGCTCTGGCAGCAGCGCAGCATATTATATATGTCTAACAGTTTCCTATACCCCTTTCCCCCTCCCTCCCACCCTCCTTCCCTCCCTGTCCCCCCACCCACGCCTCTCTGACCGGGGGGGCCGGCCGGATGCAGGTGGAGCGGGTCCGGGCGGCGGCCCAGGAAGCAGCGGCAGCAGTGGCGGCAGTCCCAGCAGCAGCTCACCACGGCGCCGCTGCCGCGACCCCGGCCGACGGCCCCAGCGGTGCCAGTCCGGGCTCGGTGCCGGCCCCCGCCGAGTGCGACTGGCTGGCGATGCACCTCTGCATCCGGTGCGTGGGTGGGCGGGTGAGTGGCTGTGAGGAGGGAGGGAGGGACAGAGGGACTCTGCTCTCACCATGGCGAGTTGCTCAAAAGCTCACGGAGAACACAAAGCAAAATCAATATCGTCCAAAGCGCGCGGTGGTCGCAGCCCTGGGGTCGCATCGCCGGATGTCGTCCCGTGTCGTATATGTACGGCATTGTAAAAGTACGGCACGGCAAAACGTACGGCACGGTACTGCAGAGAGGTCCCGCGTGGACGCCCACGTGGTGTCTCCCCCCCACACACACACACCCCACCACCACCATCTATCTTTTACACACCCACCACCACACACCACCACACACCACCACACACCAACACCACCGGGGACCCCCGCCCCGCGCCCACCCCAGGGATTTCTTCATCTGGACGGTGCTCAAGGCGGGCGAGGCGGTGCTGGACGAGCGGGGCATTATGGGGCAGCCGGTGCAGTGGCGAAGGGACCTGCACGACTTCAAGAGGTGCGCCTGCGGGAGGGGGGGTTTGAGTGTGTTAAAGAGAACTGAGCCGCGAGAAGTGATGTCCCGCGTCCGGCCTTGAGTGTGTGGGGGGCTGGGGGTGGGGTATAGAGGACTGGTAGGCATTAATTGATTGTGCGGGGGTGTGGGGGTCGGGGGGAGGGATGAGGCATGAGGGAGGCTGTCCCGAGGATTGTGGGATTATGGGGGTGCCTCCGCTGCCGCCGCTGCCTTGTCGGGGTGTGCCGCGCAGGCACTCCCGGGGTCAGGATTTCCCCAAGAGTGCATCGCCTGCCACACCGTGTTTTTCTGTACCCACGAACCGTCACTCGCCTGCCACACCATGTCGGGTTTTCCTTCACCCACGAATCGTAACGGTGGCAGCCGGCTGCCAGTTCGCGGGTCCATCACCTCCCAAGTCGCACGCACCGCCCTACCCCTGCCATCGACTCCTGTCCCCTGGACCCGGTCCCCTGGACCCTGGACACACACCCCCAAGCGCAGTTTGAATGCGTCTACCAATTTCCTGTACCCCCCCCAACCCCGGCCCGGTTGCCCTGCGTGCGCAGGTGGGCCAGGGGTCAGACGGGTCTCCCCTTCGTGGACGCCAACATGCGGGAGCTGGCCGCCACGGGATGGATGAGCAACAGGGGGCGGCAGAACGTGGCCAGCCTGGTCACCAAGGATATGGGGCTGGACTGGCGCTGGGGTGAGGGGGCGGGGGCGGGGGCGGGGGCGCGAGGAAGCGGCGGGAGGGGGCTGGTCTGGGCTGATGTGGGCAGGAGGGCCCGGCTGGGTTTGGATTTGGGTTCACGGGTGTGAGCAGATGAGGTCGTGGGCGGCTGGGTTGAAGCAAACAGGGGTCGGGTGGGAGGGTATAGGATGGCGAAGGCGGCTGGGTAGGGAGGGCGTCCTGATCTGGGGCCACGGAACGGCTCGGTGGTGGGTTTCGTGTGTGTGGGGGGGGAGGAGGGACGCACGAGCTGGTCCTGGTTGATGCAGCCGCCCCTTCCTTGGTTACTTCAGCCGCCCTTTCAATCCCCGCTGCATGCACCCTCGCAACTCCGCTGTAACATCCTTATTACAACATCCTTAATAAATCTCCGAACCGCGCAGGCGCCGAGCTGTTTGAGAGCCTGCTGCTCGACTGCGATGTGGCTGTCAACTACTGCAACTGGAACTACTTCGCGGGTATCGGCAACGACCCTCGCAACCGTCATTTCAAGACGGTGACGCAGGTGGGGACTCGGGAGGGGTGGGGTGGGGGTTTACGCGAGGAAGGTGGTAACGAGGCATGGGTCGGGGTGTCTGACGACAATGTCATGACCATGGGTCGGGGGGGGCGTCTAATGGGACAGACACTGGCATTCTGTCCAGAGATCGGCGGTTCGAATCCCCGTCCCCTCACCGCCGTGTGATTAGGCGGGTCTGGCGCGGTTTCCAGGAGAGGCAATCCTGGCGCGCTGGTAACCTGGTGTAGTGGCCGGTGTGGCTGCATGACCCCCCCCGGGTGATGGAGGATGGGTGCGCAGTCCTTGGTAGGGGGTTGATGAGACGAGGCACCTTCGAGCTATCTGGGCCCGTTGGAACACCCGGTCGGGGTACGGGTCCACCTTGTAACGGTTACATTACCTTACAATGTGTCCGCGCGCGTATGTATGCATGTGTGTGTATGCATGTATACATGTGCTGTACACGGCGACTTCAGGGCATCAAGTACGACGAGGATGCCGTACTCGCGGCCACGTGGCTGCCCGAGCTGGCGCGGCTGCCGGCGGCGCTGCGGCACCAGCCCTGGGCGATGACCGATGAGGAGGTGCAGCAGTACGGTGTCGTACTGGGTCGGGACTACCCGAAACCGCTGGTGGACCCCGCCAACCACGTGGGGCAGCTGACGGGGACTGGGAAACGGAAGAACAAGGCCAAGGCACGGCAATGAAGAAGGCCGTGTGAGTCCGACGATCATGAATGGGCCTGGGTCCAGTAAGGGAGTCCAGTGCCGTACGTCGGGTCAGTGTACGGCCCGTGTGAGCCGCTGGCTCTTAGTTCTCCTTGTCGGGTATGCACGCCGACGCAGGCGCGGAGGGACAGGGGCTGCTGTTCAAGTGGTCTGCTGAATTGGTGCGTGAAGCACGTTGCGCGAACCGCGGCAAGACAAGCAGCCGAGGCTGTGTTGAAACCGTACGGAGGGTGCCATCAGCTTGCTGCGGAGCAGGTCATCGCGCGCGTGTTACCGTTCACCGACAGACACCGCATGTGATATCCCCACACACAATACACGCTGAGCGGACGCGTTGTGTTGTGAACATGACGGTTATCGGCTGTCACCCGTCAACAGTGACGGTTTGAGGGATGCAAGCGTGGCCACTTGTAATTTGTTGCCTGCTGGATTTGGAAGTGCGGGAAACAAGCGTATCCTCGAGTAGCATTCGCTGCGAGGTTTTGTTACGATTGCCAAACTCACAAACCACGACACATCAGGAAAAGAGGACGGCCCGTTCGAAGGCGCCTTACAGCGAACAGTATGCTGCCACTCAAATGGACCGCAGCCCCATTTACCACCCGCAGAACACACTCGCTGAAAATGCCTTGAGACGTCACTTACGACAAGTAAATTACAAGTCGTACAAACAAACGTCACTACACGCCTGTTGCACCAGCAACCTCGCACAGCATCGTGTTAGTTTCGCTGCCGGGCAGTCGGAAATGCCAGCCCAGTCCTCAGTCTCCAACCACGCCATCAATCCGATCAAAATCGTCTAGTCAGAAGGTCGAGGCCCCGAGGATGCACGGACGCGCCGGGAGCAGCAACGTCACTGCCCCGGTGTGGCCAGCTCGTGACTCGGGCTCTAACGACGGCTATCCGCAAGAGGTACAGCCATGCCAGCCAACGCGAATCCTGGTACAGGTCGCGCCCGTCAAGAGCCGCCACAGCCCCTTGCCACAGCCCGGGCCGTGCACCTCCATCGCCTCAGTGTCATGTAGTCAAGTGTTGGGAACAGCTGGCTGCGCAAGGCCGCGGCTCCATGCGCAAAAACGCCGCAAAGACCTGCGCTGCCGTGCTCCAAAATGGTGAGGCCACCCGAAGGCGGAGGCGCTTACTTCTTGCCGCCCGACTTGCGCTGGGACGCCGGGCAGAGCACGTGGCGGCCCTTGGCGCGGCGCGCCTTCAGCACCTTCTGCCCGTTCTTCGTCGCCATGCGCGTCTTGAAGCCCGAAGTCCGCCGGCGCTTCCTGCAAGGTGTCAACACGGTGTGCGGACGGGTCAAACCAAAGTGGTAACCACCACGGCACAGATGGAAACCGAGAGACTATGCATGGCAGAGGAGCGCCGAGGCACAGGGCCCTCACAACTTCGCGGGGCGTGGCGCTAGTCGAGGGGGAACCAGCGCCTGTGAGGGACCGACGCAACTAGCCAGCAGGGTTGGGTGCGGGCACCTTTAGTCACGCGCACCCTTGCCAGCTTCCTGTTCTCAAACTTTGAAGTCATAATCAGCACATCCTCCTTGCGCAGAGATTACCAGACTTCCTGAAGTGTCTATTAAATGAAACTTGCTGGCGCGTCTTTCCTCAAACGCCCGCTTATTAAGCCCATTTATTTGACAAGATACATTTCCATGCATGGGCGATAACTAGTCTCAATACCCAGCGCCCCAACAGAGGTCTCCGTTCGGCCACACCTGTTGGTGCCCTCCTTCGTGCAGGCAATGGACTTCTTTGCGTTGGCCATAACCAAAAGGCCACCACGGGCGGGCGTCACGCGCATCAGGCTGCTGCCGGCGAACGAGCCTGTGTCACCACAAGAATGTGGCAGAGCGCCCCGCAAGGCCAGGTGATGAAAAAAGTTCAAGTCAGCTTAACGGAGTAGAAATTTGCATACAAATTCCCATACGCTGCAGCCACGAGCCGCTTTGGGCGACGGCGTCTGTACTCACCGCCCAGGAAGGAGCTGGTCTGCGCAGTGCGGGGGACAACCGGCATAATTGCGCGGGTGGTCATGGCGCTACGCATCGAGGCCAAGCATTTCACCGGAGCAGCAGTCCGGGCGACGAAAGCGCCCCTCGCAGCCATAAGCGAGGCCATTTTGACCTATTGGGTAAAACTCTAACGCAAGGAAACAAGTGACACTAATAGAATACTAAGGAAAAGGGAGAAACAGCAGCTTGGGACCAATGTACGGCGCCGTAAATTTCTGGTTTACATTACTTCGCAGTTTGCCAGTATAACCTGCCTGCGGGCTCATGTATAACTGGAAGGTGTATAGCCGTGGTCTGGTACACGCGCTGGATTTATTGCGAAGCAAACTTACACGGCCCTGGCGCTCTAGTTTAGACCCAACAAGCTTTGCTAACAACAATTGTCTGCTGCTAAAGATTCATGTAATATTGAGCATAGAATTCCTTACCTCATCCTATCAACTTCTGGCCAGACGCGGTAGTGTTGATGGAGCCTCGTGGCCTTGTCAGGTACAGAAAGTCATTTTACAAGGTGCCGTCTCGGGGCATACAGCAGGGATGAAGTCTGCTTGCACAACGGGACAGCGCACGGGGTTGGGCTCGGTACGGCTAGTCAGCAGCTGGGGTGATGGGTGGGATACACCGTGGGCGCGATGTCACGATGCGTACGGGGCTCCAGTTGGTTCGGCGATTGAAACAGGCACTTTGTGGCACGGTTGGCCTGCTCAGGAAGCTTCTCCGCAAGATGCCGCTGTACCCGCTGTACATTACCACGCGGTTACGCCAAGCGCATGACGCGTAGCGCTGAGCATGACGCACCTCTTCAATAAGTACGTCAGACGCAGCGCAACCCCTAAGGCCTCAGGCCTGCGCAACCAAGTGGCCCATGCCTGCTGAGATCCACCGGCTGCCGACCACGCACGGCGACCTGTCTGCAAAAACCCTTTTGAGCGTCGTCCACGACCAAATTATAGTCGCATCGGGGGCATACCCTCATGGCCCGTGACACCGCCTGACACCGTAACCATTGCGGTTGGCAGCCAGCCATGTCACGACATAATGCACGTCCTGCGTCGTGACCACCGGAAACGAATTGAATCAGCTTGGTGCGCATGTTTCGCAACATAAGGTCGTCAAGGGGTGTTGCACATCAAAGCATGGCCTATCCAAGACTTGTAACTACCTCTGCGACTGCTGGTGTAGTTCTGCTGCCTTGCATGGCAGCAGAATATTGGTCGAAGTCCCTGGGGCTTCGACCAATGGCGTCGTACGCGAGCGGTACGCCCCGGCTATCCCGCGGGTTCGAGATACTTTTGTGGTCTCTTGCCAAGTCTGGCGACTGCGATGGCGACAGTGCTGTTCTCCAAATTTGGTGACAGGACTCAGCGGGGGCCATTCAGGGCCAGACCCAGCAGTCATAACTGCCCGCCCCTGGAGTACATGGAAATACGAACACCCGTTCCCGTTTCCACGTGGCGTAAGCACCCCACCTGCCTACAACGCAGACAGCCACTACCGAGGGCGCGGCGTCGCTATTTCGAGGGTGTCGCAGACCCCCGCCCAGTCATTCCAACTCGTTCCCCTCCGCCTGCCGTGGGGAATACCGTTAATACCGTACAGACTCCTTAGATCTTGTGCTTACAGGCTCAGCCCGATGCAGTCTGCTTGCAACGCCGCGTCCTAGTTGGCATGCGTCCAGATATCAGAAGCATCGTAGGCAGTCGCATGAGTGCCCACTCGGTCCATCGGTCACCAAGCCCTTCACCACGTGCGGCTGCCGAACATTGCAACGACTGCATGGAAAGAGGCCAGCGCCCCGCCTCGACTCGTTATGGTCATGTGCAGTAAAGCAACAGCCCTAACACTCCTCACCTCCCGTGCCTACCCCTCCGCCAACATTTACGCATACCGGAAACCACAATCGTGTCTGCACCTCGCCCCCAACATCGACGCATACTGGAAACAACAATCCTGCAGCCCGAACTGAAGTTGTGTATCACAGACCCAGAACGCCCCACCGACACCTTACACTGTTGACACGGTACCTCAGGAAGGCACACAGCTAGGTCTAGAGATTCATCATCAAGGCCCATAACAAGTTATAACACATGACGGAAGACAACAAAGAAGACGAAGTCATGCACGCGTGAACCTGCGCGAACCTGCAGCGCTGCGGAGGCCAGTGCAGGGGAGCTCAGCGACCGGCGCGCCGCAGTGCATCTCCCACCGCCACTTCACATCGCACCAACCAACTCCTGCTCTCGAACTGCTACCAGGCCCCGTAGTTCACTCGTCGTCGTCTCCACCCGCGTCGTCCCCGTCGTGGTCATCCTTGCCGGCTGCCGCCCCGCCACCCTTCTCCTTGTAGGCCTTCATGGCCTCCGCGTACCGGACCTTATCCTTGGCGGCCATCTGGTCGTACGGCTTCTTGTCGTCCGCATTCATGGCCTTCCAGCGCTCTCCCAGAAGCTTGCCGACCTCGCCAAATCCGATGCCTGCACCCACAGACAGCACCGCCATTAGGAAAGCCACCGTCCACACCCATTGACAGGGAACGTCCGAACGTTCCGACATGCACGACGAACCGCGAACTGCAGGCGCGACTTGCCTGGGTTCTCGGCCTTAATCTTGTCGCGATTTGAGTTGGCAAAGTACATGAAGGCCGTCAGGTTCTTCTTCGGCGCGTTGGGGTCCTTGGGTTTCCTCTCCTTCTTGGGTTTGCCGCCCTCCGCCGGCTCGCCTTTGTCCGCCTTCTTGCCCTTGCCCTTGCCCGCGCCCTTGCCGCCACTGCCACCCGCCCCGTCGCTCCCGCCAGCGGACTCCTTGGGTGCGGGCGGGGCTTTCTCTGCACGAGGAATGTCATGTGCGAGGCCATGCTTAAAAGCCATCCTTTAGTGAGAAGCTGTGCGCACGTTCCAAAGCCATCCAAGGAATCGGGTTCCGGTGCAGAGCAGCGGCGACCCCGACTGCAAACCACATGTCGCAGCTGAACTTAACCACACACACACACACCTTTCTGCGGCTTCTTCGCTGGCCGCTCGTCCGCGTCGCCGCCGCCGCTGTCTTTCCGCTTGCCTTTCGTTTTAAAGACCTCCGCGGAAACACCTGCGCGGACAGCAGCGTGGCTTGTCTTCACTCATCGATGCTGTCTGTGCTAGTACTCAGAAATTGTGTTGGGCCAGGACGAAAATGGCCCGGTAACTATAACCCAGCGGCGCGAGGAATGGCGGGAATGAGTGACAAGGCAAAAAGTCCGTGATCGCCCAAAATGCGCGCTCCGTTCTGCAGCAAGCCAGGACCGCATCCACCGCCGTCAGCTGGACCGCAACGGCAGCACGCCGGACCTCGGACGAAAGTTGCCGCACTCAGAACGCCAGAACGCGATCGCGCACCTTCCTCCTCTATCATCTCGGCGTCGCTCTCCTCGTCTTCGTCCTCGCTGCTCTCGCTGCCGCCCGAAACATCGAAGTCCTCGTCCTCGTCGTCCTCGTCATAGTCGGCCTCCACAGCAGCGCGGCGCATCCCTGAACCGCATGTATCGGAAAACGGGCTGAGTTACGGCCCACATGAGTACAGCTGTAGTAGCACGGCGGGAACGGCATGCTCTTGTTGCATTCAAACGCCATAGACCGCACCCGCCCAACAAATCAACGGCGATGAACCATGCCCTGCGCAAAAATGCTACCGACCAGGATTTCGTACCCGCGGGCGACGTGCACAGCGCACCCGCATCCGCCTCACCCATCCACCCACCTGGGTCCATGTCGTCGTCCGCCTCCATGCCCGCCTGCGCCCCACCCGGGCCGCGCTTTGCCGACGCGAGGTTCTCAATGGGGATCTTCTTTGCGTTGATGAACTCGAAGAGGTTGCCCCACTCCGATCGCTGGATGTTCCTGTCAGCGGTGCCACCCATCCCACAGATTGGACACAAGGCGATTAGTCATACCGCCTCTTGCCGCGCGGATTAAAAAAATATCGCCGTTGGACGTCCATTTACCGACACCACACGGAGTATCGGTACCTCAAAATAGTGAATGTCCAACCTCGTCCAGACCTACACTGTTAGCAATACCAGGCGCAGGACAGGGCGGCCTTCCGGCCCCCCGTTTGCCCGCCCCGTATCCCGCGCCTCACCTGAACATGTGCTCGGTGCCGCCCTTGAGCCGGATCACCAGGTCGAAGGTGCGCACCGACGAGGACACAGCGCCGCTGCCCTGGCGAGCGAACTCCACCGACTCGATGTCGTTGTCCGGGATGAGCAGAGGCGGCTTGTGGACGTAAAAGAAGCCGCGGTCGAGCGGGTAGAGCTGCACAGCAACGAGGAGACAGGCCCGGTGGGACACAATTCGAGGGGCTCGGTGAGACATGACCCGAGGCTCCGGCTGGGCTCGTGTACTGCCCGTTCCCGCGGGGATTCGTTATCTATTGCAGGGTGGCAACAGTCTTGGCCCATGGACCACACGCTTTGATGCGGGCAACCGGGCTCACGGGCGAACCTGCGGAGTCACCAAAGCGGTTGATTTAAATTAAATCGATTGAATCCGCGGCGTGGTCACGTTGGTGTACTGCCAGCATGCTGGCCCCGGACTGCTCATCGGAGGCGCAAAAACTGCGGCAACCCATGAAACACTACCCACGATGGATTTGCCACTCCCGCGCACCTGTCCATCGTCTGCTTTGTATGAGCAGCGCACGGAGAAGCCGCCCGTGCCGTTGCGGAAGTGACCCGGCTTCGTGATGCGCGCTCCCGAAAGGCCACGCAGCAACTTCGCGAACACTTCGTGGACCGGACCGGACATCTCCGTGGCAAGCTTGCCGCCATTCTGGCAGCATCAAGGCGTTTGTAGGGAATCAATTGTGAGGTCATTAGTACGCAGTTCAGACTTACATTGCACGTGGCGTTGGTGCAGGTTGGGGGTTCTCTTCCCAAGCTCTTTTCCATGCCGAAAACCAACCGGAGCCTTGACACGCTGGGTCAGACCGCCCGTGCTTTCAAGACCCCATCCAGCACACGGCTTGCATGGCCCAGCCATAGCTGGACTATGGAACTAGCAGTTTCCATAAACATTCGGCATATCGGCTTTGCGCCCCCTCTTATGTCAATCAAGACAGCGCAACCGCAAAAGAGCACCAAAGCGATACCCCCTGTTCCCTCCCGCCCTCTTCAACTCATTTCTTGAGTCCCTCTCCTACCTTTTCGTTCTTGGACGCCAGCGCCTCCTCCGTGATGTCCAGCTCCACGGTAATGTCGTCCTCCGTGGGGAACTGGCACAGCAGGTGTGCGTAGTACGTCTGCAATGTCGGTCAAGGGGCCGCAAGTACCGAAGAACACGCAATTAGAATGGCGGAAAACAGCCGCACATGTGCTTCAAAGAGCGTCCACTGTCGGACTCGATCACAAAGGCAGCGCCCATTAGCAAACGTACCACCCCAACGCTACGCGGAGCGCATGTGGAACGCAAGGCCAGTGTCTCGGGGAACGTTGACGTCAGGGAGTAAAGCCGCCCAGCCCACTGACCTGACCCTTCCGGATCGGCGGGTCCAGCGATATGACCACCAGGGTGTGCGGGGTGTTCTGCTTGGGCAGGATGAAGATGCGCTGGATGGACGTGTAGCGCACCTTGAAGTCTTGCGACTGTTAGGCAGACAGGGGGCATGGGCAATATCTTTGCGCCAGCTTGCGCGCAGCTGACGGCGCCGTGCACGCCCGGCCCGGCCCGGGCACAACCCTGCACACTGTGCCGACCTGTGCTTTAAATGCGCTTATCAACGCTCTGATGAGATTTGTACACCCACGCGGTGCCACGTCCAGGTCCGCCCAACCGCTCATCATCAACGTTGGCACGTCTATTCATCGCGTCAACATCTCAACCCCGCCGTGGTTTCACGAGCATACTTGACACGACAGGGTCTGCTACAAGGGTCTGATCTTTCTGTGCATTCCACGTGCAGTGCCAAGTGCATGTAACCATAGCGACTATCTCCCTGCGTGCAACGCCCGGGTCCAGCTACTGACCTGCCCACCCAGCTGAAGATAGCCCAGGTGCATCTCGATATCAAAACGGCCACGGGGCGCCAAGATGCCCACTTCGCTGAAAACGCACACCGGCTCGTCCGCCGCGGCAGCTTCCGTATCAGCGTAAGGCAGCAGCGCGTCCAGCATGACCTGGGCACAGGTGAGGGACAAGCGCAACAACCGTGACGCCATTTCTGGAGCGCCTTGATCGCCCATCGGTTGCCACGCGATCCCCTTTGATCGTCCGCGTACCCACCCGTTCTTCGTCCATGCAACAATTAAACGCGATAAGCGGACCGGATCGCCCGACGCCTTCTGCCTTCAGAACAAATGCGTCCCGTGCCTAAGTGTTGTCAGGCTCACACTCATGCTGACCAAAGTATAGTCCTCGAGTGAGCTGCTTGTTCATTAACTCGCATGGGCAAGGGCAGAAAACCCCGCCACCAAAGTCGCACCCATGACGCCTCACCTTGGCTGCTGGCATGTCCTCTCCACGGGACGGAAACTCCTCGTTCTGTGCCGGGACAAAAAAGGCGAGCTCCTGGAGCATGTCCTCCGCGACCTCACCCCCCGTGTCGTCCACATGCAGCTCCAGCATGACGTCGTCCTGCGGTGCATTGGGGTGCGAAACACACCGCTCATTCGCATCCGCTCACCTCGAGGCTCAACGTTCCCGACCCCCAGCGCTTCCGCCACGCATCGGAATCAGCACGTCGTCTACTCAACAACGCGAGGCAGACCAGCACTGCTGTGGCAGTGGCCGTCGGCTGACGATTTGTAACCGAGTTACCTTGTTTTGCTGCGCCGTGCACACGTCCGCGAGCGGCAGCTCGAACGCCACCTTGCCCCCCACCATAAACGCAAGGGACGCGCCGCGGATCTGAACGGCGCCCCAATTGTGACCGGATGTTGACAAGGCCTCCTCCATGATGCCATCAGCGAGGCCGAGTGTGTTACGGGCATACTGCTGCAGTGAGTCCAGATCCTACAGTGTCAACGAAACAAGAGGCGTGCATTTTGTGTGCACTGATCTCTATCTCACCCTGGCAGTTAACAGTAAGAGGCTTGGCAAGGAACAGGATACGGTACAAACCAAAATTCGACACGCTGCACAGGGCAACCCCCCACGCCAGACTATACCCCCTTCCCACGCTCCGTCTGCCATGCAAGCCCCAAACTCTCATGCAAGGGGGAAATCAACGAAGAGCGCAGCGAATACCACGGCGGCCCCCCTTGTCGTCCGCGCACCTTGTCCCTGAAGCCAAGCAGGTTTACTGTGGTAGCTCCTTTTCGACGAACACTAAGCTGGCAGCCACGCGGAACTTTGGTCCAAGAGAGCCCCTGAACTTCTTCCTTCTTAACCTCAACCACTTTGCTCCCTTGTTTTCGCCGCCATACAAACCCGGCAGGTGTCAGCTTAAGTTGCCCGGATGACTGCGGAAAAGTAAATTGATAATTTTTAAGCTGCCGTCCGAGTGCGCCGGCAAAAGTTTGAGATGCCAAAGACACCCTCATGCACGTACCACTCCACCTCTGCTTCCAAGCCAAATCTCTCCAAAGGCTTGCACGCCCTCAGCCATTGTGGCTGACTTGGGCCGGGCTGAGTGCACCGGCCCTTGAACTGAAGATCCTCCCGGGAGGCAAAGAAACTACCGTGCCAAATGAAAAAGTCCTGGACCTCGAGTCAAAACTAAAACTAAGAGAGTATTCTCTTTTGGCGACACAAAGTACAATTTGGCGCGAATAGGATAGACGTATGAATCGCAATATCCTAACCAACTGTGTGATTGTATCGCTTTTCAAAACCTCGTAGTAGAGCGATTGCATGTGTTGATCAAGCTTAGGCAGCTAGGGCACTGACAACCGTCCCGTACAAACGCTGTTCCTCTCGTCAGGCAAGAGGCAACTCAATAGGGCCTCAATTTTAACAGTTACGTGACTACAATTTGACGTTTATCTCATTGATCTAAGTACGCGCGTGCGATGGCAATTCTTTGACCGCGTGCACGATTCGGTTGGTTCGAGCAAGGGTTGAATGGTTTTGGGCGCTATTCTTCCGCGAGGTTAGCGTTACTAAGGTAGGGCAATGAGTGCCCTTGGCAATACAAAGTGAAGTGGAGTAGTGTGGCGTGGGGTTCGTGGGGTCATCTGGGAGTGAACCACCAGATCCATAAGAAACCCATTCACCAAGAAGCGCCAAGTCTGATTGACTAAATAACGATGATGCGCTACATAGATACAGACGATCAGAGGGAGTACATACAGATAACGGCGTCTCGGGCGGGCCCAGGCACCAAGTACGGGCTGTGTAAGCTGTAAGGCGACCCGGCACCTGTCCCTATCCCGACCTGCTGACACCCGCCTGAGACCCAACCCATCCAGACCTTGGGACCAGGCCCGGCCTCTATGATCCGACCCGCCCTTGGGACCTGAGACGACCCCTGGGGCCCATCCCAAACTCGCAGATTAAATTTTGCCGTGGCGCCAGGTACGGTCCTTGGTGCCCGACCGGGCCCGTGAGATCTGACACTGATCCAGGGACACGACCCGACCCCTAGCCCCTGGAAGCCGACCGGGCCCTGGGACGCGGCCCGGCCGCTGCGACCTGACACAAACCCTCAGACTGACCCCACTCCTGGTACGCGACCCCTGGGACCCAACCCAATCCCTGGGGACGAACGCAGGCCTCGCACCAGACACGGCCCCAGTACGTACGCGAGCGACCAGGCTGCTGGGACCCTACTCGCCTGGGCCCTGGGATGCGACCCTGCCCAAGGACAGGCCAGCAGTTGCCGAACCGTCAAGAGAGCTGGTGCAGCAGGTGCGCAGGTCAGGGCCTGGGAAAGATCTGTGGGGACCAGTTTTGCGGACACCACAACTCCCCTGCAAGGACGAACGAACTAGGATTAGGATGCGAAGGGTTTGTTCTGCTGTGAGCGACACGGCTGAGGCCAGTGAATGCCGTACCTCAATACTCCCCTTGCTCATCCGTGGTGGAGTATAAATGTCGGCCCTATGACACCTAGCTTTTTTGCCAAGTCCAGCTAAGACGACTATATATATGTAGGCTACCACTGGGGCGGACTGGACTGATTATTGATTGGGGGCAGGACGCAAACTTCGTTCAGCAGACGTGCACCCAAAATAAAAGAGTCGCGTCCTAGCCCTCCTGGAACACGGTGTCCTGCTGTGAACGTCATGGGCAGCTGGTATGAGGACGCAGCGCCCGCGGCTGTCTCCGTCAGATACGATGATGGGCACGGTTCCCGCCGTACGATTGTACGGCGGCATTGACTAATATGATCAATGGTGTCACAGTGGACCCCGCGGGTCATCGGTGACAGCCGCAGCCTCCTCACCACACCAGCTAGTATGCGTTCCTGCTGCGAGATAGCTAGATGCTACACGGGACAGGGGGTCGGGGGTAGAAAGCGCTGAGAATGAACATATCCTGATTTACTTTGTACGAATTAAGCTCTTCACTACTATGAAAGAAATTTTCATTTCGGCTCGCTCAGGCAATTATTAGTATGCATGGCCACGGCAAAGTTTTGTGTACGGTAGTGGTCGGTCGGTCGAGGTTTCGGAGGAATGCTGTGAAACTTCTTCCCTGTTGCGAGTTTTCGTCTGGAAACCAGATAAAACGATTCGTCTCGTTGAGTTCTTTCGTTTGCGCTAGTCGAGCAAGTTATATACATAGTGGGTGGGTCCCATACCCGAGACATCCCTGTGGTGCCTGGCCGTCCCTCTTGGCGAAGATGAGCGCTGACGGGCCTCAGTTGCGCAAATGAGATTGTGACAAATGAATAGACAAAAATGACGAATTTGGGATTGCGGCTAAGCCTTTTCAACTAATTCCATGTCGCGAGGGCTGCGGTAAGTGCGTGCCTTCCCGCTATCTAACACCCCTGCTCACAAGTGGGCCGCGCACTATGACAGCATAACAGGACAGCAGCGCTCAAGCGCGGGGCGGTTGTTCTGGGGGATGCCGCTTCAAAGTTTTGGGCAAAGGTGCGTGCATCGGGGTGATGGCAGCGCCGGCCGGGATACCACGGAAGGCGCCAATGCCACTGAGCTAGCCGGGCGTAGAACCCGCCGCTGGGCCGGCCGCTGGAAATACGGCACCGGCTAATGACGGGGCGGATGAGCCGCATGGGCCACCAAGTGGAAGCGCAAGGCGTGGCAGAGGTAGCCAGGGACGCGGGCGCGGCAGGCGGGGGACGCGTGGCAGGGGTAGCCGGGGACGTACGGGGGCGCGGCAGGCGGGGGCGAAAGGCGTGACAGCGGGCGTGCCCAGGCTCATCAGGACGCTTCGGAGCGCGCGGTGACCGAGCGACGGAGGCAAGGTCAGTGTCTGGTCCTGCCCGGGCAGCAGCTGGCACGGTGTTCGGCTTCAGGGGACCAGGCCAGGACCAGGCGTTATATATCATCATTCGGCGGGCTGGGTCCAAGGCGTGCATACTCACGCGCAGACAATACAGTTGGGGTATGTGCAATCGATGCGCAACCTTAACGCGATGGTCATGCCGTTGTATCTATCGCGGTATGTACACGCACTCCGGACGGCAGCAGGCAGTAGCGGGTTAGGAAGGGGCCGGAGGCGTACGTATGGCTCCACGGTCCACAAGTTTACGTGCGTTCACTCCCCTTTTTATTGGATTAATTTGAAAACGCTTTACCAAGGCTGCAGACGGTTTTCCGGATGAAATTGACAAAGTTCTAAGGGGTATACGGCAAACGCCTGCTCCGGAACCGTACGGCAGGGTCGGACGGTCGGGTTGGGGGTCCTAAACAAACTTCTCAGGATATGTTCAGAAAATAATTTCCCTCCTCCCCCCCCCGGCACGGGATATAGTGATAAGCGAAAGAAGAACACATATACAGTGGAAGACTTTGACACGACACCACCGGCACCGGTCCTGCTCCGTTTATTTCCACGCGCCTACACGCACCTACCTGGCCTGCAGCCGCACACAGAGTGAGTTGTGTTGCGCGGTTTTGAGGGTTTCGGGCAGGTAGGGGTCCCGGTAGGCTTGCCCGAGGAGGCGGTGTGGCTGCATGACCCCCCCCAGGGTGATGGAGGATGGGTGCGCAGTCCTTGGTAGGGGTTGATGAGACGAGTGAGGCACCTACGAGCTATCTGGGCCCGTTGGAACACCCGGTCGGGATACGGGTCCACCTTGTAACGGTTACATTACAAACTTGCGAGTCAACATCATTGTCCATTATTGCTTGCTTTGTTTGTGTAGTATGTGTTCAGCGCGCGTAAAGGGACTGTATGTTTGCAACCGTGCTCGGGTGAAGTAGGTGAAGATCCTTTATTATTTGATTGCTTGGCCATTTAGGC
The DNA here is from genome assembly GCA_003117195.1 of Eudorina sp. 2006-703-Eu-15. NCBI lineage: Eukaryota > Viridiplantae > Chlorophyta > Chlorophyceae > Chlamydomonadales > Volvocaceae > Eudorina > Eudorina sp. 2006-703-Eu-15. The sequence goes on along the minus strand of BDSI01000006.1, from coordinate 842,719 downwards.
CATTACTAAGGACAGTTGGCGAGTGGTGCCGGTGGCTAGCTCCCCGAGCGGACTTTATCCGTGGCTTTGGCTGGTACCCAGGAACGGGGTGGTTCCCTGATACGTGGAGTGGGTGCGGGGTGCACGCATGTGTTTTCGTTGGTGCACTACTTGCGTGTGGTGCATGTCCGGTGGTGCGGGCAAACAGTAGTGGTGGCTATGTCACCCCTCAGTTCCCCACCCCCATTAATTCGCGCCAGGCTTCGGCCGGCGTACGCTTAGTATTTTTACTAACCGATACAAGCAAGCATGGTGGACCCGTAGTCCCGACCGGCGGACGTTCCAACGGGCCCAGATAGCTCATAGGCGCCTCATCTCATCAACCACTACCAAGCAAGGACTGCGCACCCATCCTCCATCTATCACCCGCGCGCGCGGGGGCGTCTATCATGCAGCCATGCATACCAGCCAACACACCAGGTTACCAGCACGCCAGGCCTATATTATAGGGTTGCGTGCCATGCCTCTCCATCCGGGAAACCGCGCCACACGGACCCTCCGAATCACATGGGGGCGGGGGAGGGAGCCGGGATTACTACTATTGTGTAACCTGTCCGGTGAGGTAGGGATTACTACTACTATTGTGTAGCCTGTCTGGTGAGGCAGGGATTACTACTACTGCGTGTGTAGCCTGTCCGGTGAGGTAGGGATTACTACTATCGCGTGTGTAGCCTGTCCGGTGAGGTAGGGATTACTACTACTGCGTGTGTAGCCTGTCTGGTGAGGCAGGGATTACTACTACTGCGTGTGTAGCCTGTCCGGTGAGGTAGGGATTACTACTACTGCATGTGTAGCCTGTCCGGTGAGGTAGGGATTACTACTATTGCGTGTGTAGCCTGTCCGGTGAGGTAGGGATTACTACTACTATTGTGTAGCCTGTCTGGTGAGGCAGGGATTACTACCACTGCGTGTGTAGCCTGTCCGGTGAGGTAGGGATTACTACTATTGCGTGTGTAGCCTGTCCGGTGAGGTGGGGATTACTACTACTGCGTGTGTAGTCTGTCTGGTGAGGCAGGGATTACTACTACTGCGTGTGTAGCCTGTCCGGTGAGGTAGGGATTACTACTACTGCATGTGTAGCCTGTCCGGTGAGGTAGGGATTACTACTATTGCGTGTGTAGCCTGTCCGGTGAGGTAGGGATTACTACTACTATTGTGTAGCCTGTCTGGTGAGGCAGGGATTACTACTACTGCGTGTGTAGCCTGTCCGGTGAGGTAGGGATTACTACTACTGCGTGTGTAGCCTGTCCGGTGAGGTAGGGATTACTACTACGTACGTATTGCGTGTGTAGCCTGTCCGGTGAGGCAGCAGGCGGACAGAATACAGAGCGCGCTGTCAGGCCCAATGAGGGTTAGGCACGGCGAGGGCACTGGTACTGGCACTATGATTGCTCGCTCATCCCTGTTTATCCGCTGCCCTAGCCGAGGAGTCACGGAGCATAGGCTCGCGAAAGCCTACCACCGGATTCCCTACCTGCAACGGGTCCTGCCCGCGCAAGCGAGACATACCGCCATTGCTGACATTGCTGACAGTATATATCTGTGCTGAATGCCAGGCATCGCCGGGCCGTTCAGGGACGGCGACTGGTCCCTCCTCTTATCCTGTCACGTTAAATGACCCTTGGCTGTCTCTATCGCTCAGAAGCAAGGCTATGAGCTCAGCTTCGGTCTTGGAGAGAAAGAGAACAACGTCGAGCTTCGCTCGCGTTGCCGCATAAATAGCAGCCCAAACGACCCGTACGATCGCCTGCCGTACAACCACCAGTACGTCATAACCAACCAACCTGCTCGGGAACTGCAACGGGACAAACAGTGCCTGACAGCGCGGACGAATGAACCATGGTGGCGCGGATCCGTTTACTGTACGTTTACCTATACGTGCTTGAAGCTACACACCATGCCTGGGAGCCAGTCAGCGCTAGCCAGCTTGCCCATCGCACGTTACGTACGTCCAACATCTATCGACCCCTCAACTCCAGTCTTCTACTGGGCGGTCGAACATGAGGCTCCGGCGCCGGGAAAGGTGGCAACACAGCGGCTTGGGATTTGGGCCTTTACTCTGCAGCTCTGCTGGGCGCAAAGCGGCCACAGCCAAGCGCGCGCATAAAAGCGCGGTTCAGGCGCCACAGGCGCCGCCGAGACAGAGCCCCGCGGGGCGCACGCACGAAAGCACGCGGACACACACCCGAGCACAGCACCAGCGGTGCAACGACAGAAGCCGAGCACAGCAGCAGCAGCGGTGCAACGACAGGAGCCAGCCACGCACACCCGAGCAACTGGGCCTCTAAACCCTCTTCACTCACAAGGGGCCATCCAGCGGCACCTCGGCGACCAACTACCCCGGGGGGCAAGACACCGAGGCACACAATAGTGCTCTCAGCGGGATGGAGGAACTCCATCCACAGCTAGCAGAAGCTAGTTTTATGCGCCAGGTGCGCTTGGCCCATCCAGTCCTGCACCCTCGTCCGCCGAAGTCACTGCCGTCTCTGCCGGGGGGGTGCGGGCGGGGAAAATTTGCGAACAGCAAAGATGTTGTGACCCGTCTTAACCAAAGACGCTTGCAAGCTGATGCTACCGATCTCGGATCACTCCAGGACCACTACAAACGATCGACAAGTGAAGGCAGAATGCCGAACATCGAAAACTTCCAAGTATAAGTAGGAGTACGGTAGAACTGGTGACCCGGATCACCGGGGCATAACTAACAACCGACAGCCGAAAGGCTGCCGTTCAGAACCTAGCTTAGAAACTATAGTCGCTTCTCTCCTGCCGTGTCTAAGCCGCAAATATATACGTACGCATGCAGTGTATGCGCGCTTGGCCCCGCGCGCGCCCCCGCCGCTTGGCCTACCTACCAGTGCAAGAAGGCGGGGTAGGTCGCGTTGGGTCCAGTTATTAGACCCCCCGCGCCCCTACCATCCAGGAGGATTACCCATTCGTTCATTCCAGACCCTTCCAAACATAACAGTAAATTCAGTAATACGTGCGTGGCCACCTTTGTTCGCTCCACCCTTGAAACGGATACCACTCCACGCCCGGTCGTCGGGGCACGGGCGGGTAGGGGCGGGTCCACCTTGTAATGGTTCTTACATTACTCCACAAATTTTGTCGTAGCCGTTTTGTGTTCTTTGCATTCTCCTCACGTTTGTAATACGTCCTCTGTTTAAAACATGATACACTTTGCTCTCTGTCATTCCTGCTGACACTGCTGGCGCCTAAAAAACGCACAGCTGATAGCTAGCTCGATTGCTGGCTGCAGCATGTCGTGGCCCGCCGTGCGTGGGGCTGAAGTGTGACAACGCACAATAATAGCTACGAGCGAGGACGCGCGTACGCGTATCTACGAGGATGCAGGCATATCAACAATGTTAGCCAGTGCGGACATTCTACACTTGATGAGTAACAGTTTTTAGCTTCTGCGGAATTTTTGGAATTTTAGCCCATTTTAGTATGTTGGGCCCTATTGCATATGGGCAGCAATTTGCGCACTGTTTTCCAGAGATCTTGTATGTTTACCATTTTATTCTTTCATTATGGCAAAGCGCGGACGTCCAATCGACGCAGGGCGCAGCCAGCGTGAAGCCAATCGTATTCCATTACAAGGAAATGCTGGTCGTGCAGCCAGAGGACAGCTGAGGAGCTTGCGGCTTTGGATGAAGTTGACCGGCGGGTGCAGATGGAGTCGCAGGGCACCGAGGGCACGAACGCGCCCTCGGTCGGCGCCATCAACAACGTGGACGCCGCAAACGAGGCCGTTGAGTAAAATTAGCTTTGTCTCGCTTCTCGTTGTGAGGTCAAGGGAGGTCGCGCGACCTCGCCGCTAAAATTATAAAATTGTAAAATTACGAGTCTCCATATATATATATATATATATATATATATATATATATATATATATATATATATATATATATAGATGAGAAATGGGGAATATCGATCATAGGGGAATTATTGGACCTCCTGAGGATCGTGTTATCGTTCACGTTCGTTCGTTGCTTGAATGGGTGAAGTCCTGCGGCATTGAGAGTCTCTCCATTGGGCCGTCTATTAAGTATATCTTTCTTAAATCTTTAACAATTGAACGTGCGTTTCGCGGTTTCGGACTTTCCTTCGAATATGTACTTGGGGAGTATTGCGCTTGCTTGTTGGTCAAAACGTACCAAATTCTCTAGCTACCGCAATGTAGCAATGGCCAGAGGAAAGACGGTGATCCCAAGGCGGGGTATTCAAAGCTGGCTGGAACTGGGTGGCAGGGAACAGGTCGTAACTTAGGTTATGGGGTAGTTACATACGATAGAAAATGCGGTTTTGCCCTTTTCTTCGGTCCGTCCATGGCCATCAACCCCGCCATACGCAACCTCTCTCCGCCCATAATCGTAAGTATACGTATTAAATGCAGTATACTTATAGTCTTATGAGTTTGCACAAAAGGAAGGGCACGGCAGTACAGAGGGCCGGCGCGTCCGGGTTTGGTCGCTCCAGGAAGGTCCGGTACGTGGGTCTGCTGCCAATAAAGTAAGCTAGCGTGCCAGCGCGCTGCCTGAGAGCACGCACGCAACGTGACTGATCATACATACTCAACTGTAGCACGATGCTGAAAAGTAAGCGCACTTGATGTTAATAAGGGCGGGCCTCGTACTCCTGTGACCCAGCGCACGTAACGTACGGCGCGGGTGCAACGATGCAACTATTGTAAGGAAATGTGAATTAAGCACGGAGCAGTAGTTGCTTGATGACTATGTATGATGTTGACTGCGTGTGTGCTGTGGTGGACATCACAGAATATATATAGATACAGGTTCTGGCACGACTGTTATGGCACGACATATATGCCCCTGGAGTTCCAGGTTCGACCCCGACCGAGAGCGGTCCAAAGACCCTCGATAGTTAGAGGGCAAGGGTGCCCCCATGTCGATGGACGGTGAAGGACCCGATTAAAGTGACCTGCGAGCTGACCAGGAGCGGAGTTGACGCCTTAGTTGATTCGGCAGATTCCGCTGGATGCCGGTGGTGGGTGCTGAACCCGGGCAGAGCACTGATTTCGGAGAAGTCGGCATGGGAGACCGGATGAGGGTGCCCCGAAATACCGGGGAAGGTAGGGACTGCCAGGTTAGTGGCCACGGGTGAAGCTGAACCCCCCTATCCCACACAATCATATAGATCATCACATCCCTACGGAATTTTCGACCTCATACGCAGAAAATTGGAATATGAGTTCCCACGGAATTGCTCGGTAACGGAATTGCTCAGACGAGCACGTCCGTAGGAACCCAAGGCAGGTAGGACGATTCCGTATGATATGACTGATGATTTCGGGCCGTCCTAAGCCATTGATTGCTTCCTAATGGGAAAACTGCATTGTTCATGTTGTGATAGATGACATGGTGAGTATGGAAATAAAATTTTTAGTGAGAATGTTGTGCTGAAGTTCCACGGCAGCATGCGGTGTGAGGTTTCACAGGTACGTATCATCATCGATCGAAGGCAATACAGCTCGCTGCAGCTACCAACCCTTAACGCAACATTGATCCGTCCGGTCATTTCCAGATTGTCTGCCAGTACCCCATTTGATAAACGTCACGATGCTGCTTGTCTTGCTTATAAATTCTCAATTTCAATACATGTATGAATGTGTCGCCAAAAGGCGAGAAAGTTGCTCTATGACTCGCCAACTAATACGCGTGCGGTCAGAGGACCATAGGACAAAAACATAGTTTGATATGCAGCAAATGGTGTTTGGTACCTAGTATGTACATGTTATGAAACGTACGTTCCTTTTCTTTCTGACAGGATACTGACTGTGGCAATATGAAATAAAATATGAAATAAAATTTTTCGGAGGGGACGAGTAGGTTGTGTAGTACGTATGGATTAATGACGATAACATGGTCGGTTAATGTCAGGTTTGACGTACGAGCGACCCTCCCGGGCGTACCTGCTGGGGTCGCTCGTCCGTGCTCGTCCGTCGCGGCAAGTACATATGTCTGTCTCCCACCTCCAGGTGCGCATCGGGCATGAAACATCGTCTGTGGACTTATTTGTAACTGAAGTACCTATAAGAACTGTACGAGGTGGCAACTGAAATTTTTTGAAACATACAGCAAGTAGTGCTGGGTGTGTGACGTAGGTAGCTTGGATGTTGCATCCCTTACAGCGCAACAAGGATGCCGCTAGGCAAGGACGGGACATGCAGACAAAGAATCGATTTTGCTACAGGCCTACCTTGCCTTGCTCACCGTTGGGTGGGCAAGCCCACCAAGCCAAAATCAATCGCCGATCAAACATACATTAATCTATTGAAGGTAATAAAGTACGGCGACTTTGCTTGGATTATGAGCATTTCCAAAGCAGCTAGGGTGTCTGCGAGATGACTCCCTATAATCTGGCGTAGCCCGTGCGAGTACTTAATACTTAATGAACAACTGGGGAATATCATGGGGAAATCGGGCCTCCTGAAGATTTATTAATGTTCACGTTGTCGTAAGGAAGTAGCAGGTCTTTGGGCGGCCTGCTAAGTATTTTTTAAATCTTCAACATTAAGATTATCCATCGAATACTTTGCACTTGCATGTTCGCTGAATGATTGGGTGGAATAATCAGTAAGGAATAGTTGAAACGATGGAGGCAAAGAAGCTCTAGCTACCACGCTGTGGCAACGGCCAGGAAAAAAAAGACGATGCCAAAGGTATTTAAAGCTGGCTGGAACTGGTTGGTGGGGAACAGGCCGTAACTTCGGTTATGGGGTAGTTACGATTGTGCGGTCCGTGAGCGAACTTGTCAATCCCCATACGAAACGTCTATTACAAATACATGAAGTATATTTTTAGTTAAATCGTTTGCACAAAGTGACAGGGAGTGTGGCCGCCGCGTCCGGGCCTGCTGCTGGAGGTAATAACTATCATGCTAACTGCAGTGGGGGGCAACTAACTGCTGTGGTGGAGGGACTCATATCCCTACCTCATACGCATACGCAAAAATATTGCATGGAGTTCCTAAGTATGGAATCAGGTGGATGGACGAGTACGTCTGTAGGATCTAGGACGATTCATCATTCCGCTTAACTGGTTTGGACGGACTGGTTTCGGGCCGTCCTAGCCGTCCGTCCTGGGCCCTTACTAATTGGAAAACTGGTTGCCCGTGTGAGAAGTGTCGCATCGCATGTCAGCGTTGATCGAGTGCCATAATAATAATGTCGTCACCTGGTACGGAGCAACGAACATAGATGTATCGCCGACCCCGACGTCTAAGAACTCCACAGCATGAACGAGTATACGTGTAGAAAAATAAAGGCGACAAAATGTATGCACTACGACGACATGCTGAGGGCTGTAAGACGATGGCATCGCTTGGGCTGCATCAAGAAATATTACTTTGTATTCCTGTTGGTGGATATCATCTAGTATGTAGTACATCATTGTGAAATGGCATACGGGATTCGTGCGCGTTCCCATTCTTGGATGTACTGATTCATGAATGCATTCCAGTTCGGGAGGAACGCTTCGATTACATTTAGTAATATAGGTCTTGATTATTGATGACGTTGATTGTTGTCAGGTTGGTGTGACGAGCAGCAGGCAGGCCAGGGAGGGACAGGGTCGCTCGTCCGGTTTGTACAGGTAGATATATCCCACCATTACCTTCAGGTACGTATGTACGCATCGGGCATGCTTACTTGAAGTTTCGCACGTAGGTTTGCACTCTAAGCACCCAGATAGAAGCGTTTTACGAGGTAGTACCTGGAACTTTCAAACCGGTGATGAAGTAGTGTGGTACGTAGCTAGCTAGGATTACTAGGATGCTGCAATCCTTACAGCGCAACAAGGATGCCGCTAGGCAAGGACGGGACATGCAAACGAAGAATGGATTTAGCCGCATCATCGATGCGCGCGGCGTGCGACTCAAGACAGCTGCTGCTGTGGACGGCCGCGGCAAGGTGGCCTGTAGTGCTGTGCAGCAGGAGGTCAGTATATGTATGATAATAAGGTAAAACATAGCATTCGTAATGTGTCTGCTTAGCAAGAACTATTCGGACCGGCGTACTTCGTTCTACGTTGTATCCGTAAAATGGGGCCGTAGCTAGTGTAGTGTAAGCAAGATACGCGACTACATGCATATCGGAGACCCTGCAGAGCATTCATCTCGAGAAGCCTTTGCTCGCGCCGTGCGTGCGTGTTACGATTGCTATCAAGCATCAGTATTATTACTCTTTCCAGCCATGCGACCTCCTGAAATCGAATCTGGATGGGCGCGGGGAGGTTCGTCCGTTTCCACTACGTCCTCCAATCAAAACGCCCACCTCGCTGCATGCTCGCTAGGGTAGCTAGGGACGCAGCAGGCGGGTCGGGGGCGGGGCATGACGTAATAAAGCATGATGTGATGGCGCGAGGCCTACCTGGCCAAATCCGCTCGTGGTACTCGTGGTGGCTGGGGGATGGAGTCAAGCAAGGCGGACGGAGTAGTGGACTGCTTGTGCACTACTATTACTACTACTGCTGCAGGGACGCCCGCCGGACGCATTGGCTGGGGAACGAACGAATGAAGTCGTTCCCTTCGTTCAGGACTGCGCGAATGAATGTCCCTACGTATCGATCGATCGGATACCCTGCGGCACAGATAGAATCTCGAGAAGCCTTTGGCCGCGCGCGCCGTGTTCATACAGTAGTTCCCGGCTCGCTCCCCGCCAGCCACCCATCCATCCATGCGCGTGATTCGTTCGGCGGGTCTGGCGCGGTTTCCAGGAGATAGAGGCAAACCTGGCGCGCTGGTAACCTGCTGGTGTGTTCGCGCGGTTGCTTGGCCGGTATGGCTGCATGCGCCCCCCCCCCGGGTGATGGAGGATGGGTGCGCAGTCCTTGGTAGGGGTTGATGAAATGCGCCGTCTACGAGCTATATACGTATCTGGGCCCGTTGGAACACCAGGCGGTCGGGACTCGGGTCCAGCCACCTTGTCGCTACAAAGTAGTTACAGCAGGTAGTGACGGTCAAGCGCAAATCCTAAACCCACACCCCTAAACCGATCAACCAGCTCTAATAATAATCAAGGGTTGCCTACCCACCAGGATACGTACTACCTTCTTACTATTAGCTTTTGCAAGCCGTGCGTATATATGTATGATCAATTACGTAGATCGATAAAGATGCCGAATATGCCGTAAGGTACTGATGCTGTGGTGGCGCTTACTTGCTGCGATATGTGTAGCTAATGTATCTACAGAGGCCGATTATTTGCGTTTTCTGACAGCAGGTACAGCAGGGCAGTAGAATCAACGAGTCGTCGTCGTCGTCGCTGTCACTCCTGAAGGCTGCTGCTACGCTGCGCCGTCTTCCCGGCGCCCGCCGTACGTTGGATGTTGACGGCTTGCAGCAGCAGCAGCAGCAGCAGCAGCAGCAGCAGCAGCAGCAGCAGCAGCAGCAGCAGCAGCAAGCGTCCACCGTGAGGGGCGCTGCTGCGTCAGTGGTTGTCCACAAGCCGGCGGGTGGAGGTTCGAGCGGCGGTCATGCTGCTGCATGGGATCGGCGTTTCCAGCTGCAGGTTCGTACGTGATTAAACATGCATGCATGCGAGCAGCAGACCGCCGGTTATTATGACGACGGATCGATCGATGGGTACTGGGATGCATGCATATATAGGTTCTTAATAGGCGGCAGAACGCACGAATCTACCTAGGACGGTATGACTGAAGTCCCTGCCTGCTGGATGGTAGCTAGCTAGGAAGGTACCGAAACGGACAGTTGCGATCGATGCGATGGGTTAGATGGGTAAGCTGGCATGTACGATATGCCGATCGGTCATAGTAGTCGCAACGAAGTTGATTTTGCTGTGGTCCAGGTTTACATCCCCTACATACGTTCGTACATACGTGCACTTACTATACTAGCCATGTACTTGCGCTTACTAGCTAGCCAAACGTGCGTGGGGCTAAATTATTAGAGGTCTGGACGGATCTCCGGGCTAGCGAGGCAGGTAGGACCGTACTAGCTAACCTTACGTGTGTTGTTCACACGTCCGTACGTCAAACGAATTAGTGAAATGGTATGGCTGGAGCGTGTATGCCATTACACGCGCGCTGAATGGCCTGGCCTGCCTCTTGCGCTTGAACGACGGCCCACGCAATCAATCAAGCTACAATCAATCGGTCTACAAACCACACAATTAGCAGCAGTTTGATGGGCGCGAATCGCTGGACGTGACAAGTACGGTGGGGGCGCTGCGCACCCCCGCGCAGGATTTCATGGGCTGGGTCTACGACACCATTGTCAAGTCATCGCAGCCCACTGGGCGGGCCTTCCTGTCGGGCAACTTCGCTCCGGTCCACGACGAGCTCCTGGTCGAGGAGCTCCAGGTGGTCGAGGGGAAGCTGCCGGAGGGCCTCGAGGGGTGCTACGTGCGCAACGGCCCCAACCCGTACTTCGAGCCACTGGCTGGGTACCACTGGTAAGGTTGCGCCGGCGGCATTCATTCTTAGATAGCCGAGGGCGGGAGACACTGTCGTCCACGCCTACTGTCGCGCGGGGCTCTACTACGTACCACTGCCGGGGCGGCCGGCGGGGAGGTGCAATCGATTAGATTCGGGCGCAGCACCTACCCCTGGGAATGAAGTGGACGGGGTCCAAGCGTGTCGGATGCGGAGGGACCTGCTGTGTATGTGTGTATGTGCTGCGATATGAGATAGACTACTGCACTCGAGTACTCCTACCTGCACCTACCGACCGTCATCATCACGTGTTTTGAGCATGCGACAACAAGCAATCAACGCACATGCATGCATGGACACATCCCACGTACGTACGTACGGCCGGGGCAGCTTCCGACGTTCCGAGCTCATCACGCAGCCACGTGCATCAGCAGCGGCTTATTACTACTGCTGCCATCCACTCCCCCTTCCGCCGACGACCCTGCAGGTATGATGGCGACGGCATGCTGCACGTAGTCCGCATCAAGGACGGCAAAGCAGCCTACTGCAACCGCTTCGTCGAGACTGTACGCCTCGAGCAGGTCCGTGAGTGGGTTGGGCTACGTAGCTTAGCTAGCTTGTGATGATCTATCTATCTATCTATCTATCTATCTATCTATCTATCTATCTATCTATCTATCTATCTATCTATCTATCTATCTATCTATCTATCTATCTATCTATCTATCTATCTATCTATCTATCTATCTATCTATCTATCTATCTACCTATCAAGGGCGGCCTGGGTGTGCAGGTGCCTGCACGTAGGTGGCGGTAGGTGGCGCCACGAGCGGCACACATACATCCGCCATTCGGTGTTTATTTGGAATAACCGACTAAACCGACAGAAGACCGGCGGGCGGTGGGGCCCTTGCTTATTATTCATTTAGATTTAGCGAGCGAGGGCTGGAATGAATCTCGACCGGTCTTGCACCGACCTCGCTTGGGCCCTTTCTGGCGTTGCGCGCAGTAAACGAAGATTGACGAAGAGTTGTTGTGCGCATCGCATTTTGCAACTGCACGATGGTGGGACGTGTACTACTCGTGTTGCTTGCTTGCTTACACTCATCACCATGCAGGAGCGCAAGTATGGTCGACCGTTGTACATGCGACTGGGCGACGTGTGCGGCCTGCGTGGGTTGCTGCTCGTCCTAGCCACCAAGTGAGTGACGCGGGGCCCCCGGGTGCGCACAGAGTTCGTTCGGTATTTAAGGACACACACACATATATATATATGGACATTAATAAATATACACCTAGCAGCTCGGTACCCCCAGCAGGTGTTAATATTCTTAATTGTTGTCATCATTAAGATAACCGAATGCATCGCAGTGGGCCGCGAGGACCTGTCTACGAAGGAACGATTGAAGCCTCAGCAGCGCCTGAACATCAGAACCGCCGCGCGCGCTTATGTCGTACATGCTGTTGTGGTAACATTTCGCAGCCTGTATTGTGCTATATGCCTTTGTGGTGAGGCAGGATTCGGTTGGTCCAAGGGTGATGCAGTCGCTGTCGTACTGCCGTACGTCTGCAGGGTGTTTAAGGCGGCCAACGCCCTGGAGTCTGCGCACGCGGTTGGTACCGCCAACACGGGCCTCATGTTCCACGCGGGCCGCCTCCTGGCACTCCACGAGTGCGATCTGCCGTACGCGGTACGACATGTTGATCGCATATATAGGCGCACGCACGTTGCCTACACACCTGCTGCGCACTAGCGATATACTGCAAGCCATGCAGGTCATTCGGCATCGTTCGAAATTGATGGCCACCTGCATGCATGCGAGCTAGCTAGTCTGCCATGCGTCAGGATCCTTCCTGCCTGCGTGCACGTGTCTTCTCCCGCCGTGTTCGTGCGTGTGTGGTCTTGAGCAGGCATGACGCTGTTGGCCATGGACAGCTACGTACGTAACCCGCCGTACGTAACGGACAGACCGCCAAAGCGCTCTCCTCCCTTTGTGGATGGGGGAAGGAGAACGGCGTGAGGGGCCGCATCCCCTCTGGATAGCTCGACGTAGAGCACTCGCTCGCGCGCCATGAAACGGACGGCGGCAGCTTCAAAAACAATAATATGTATGGATTTGCACTTCGCCCGCGTGCCCAGGTGCGGATCTCGAGAAACGGGCTTGCGGAGACTATGGGCCGAATGCAGATGGGAAAATCGTGGCAGTCGAACGTCACGGCCCACCCCAAGAGGGACCCCGAGACGGGTGAGCTGCAAGTCCCTGATCGGTCTATCTGCTGCCTACCTGCCTGCCTGCCTGCCTGCCTGCCCACCTATCGGCCGGCCGGCCTGCTATAATAATTGTTGGGGCCACGGATATATATATATATATATATATATATGGTAATATATGGTAATATATAATATAATATATGGTAATATATAATATAATACCTGGTAATATATATATATATATATATATATATATATATATATATATATATATATATATATATATATATATATATATATATATATATATATATATATATATATATATATATATATATATATATTACCACACAAGTGCGTCGCACCGCACCACATAATACAGGAACCCATACATGCGCGCTGCCTGTGCGCCATCCATCGATGCATATACGTACATGGCACGAGGTGACAACGAGCCCGCCCCTAACTACCCGGGCCCCCAGGCACCCGGGCCAACACGCGACTTACTTCAACACCAATACGTACAGGAATACCAACTAACCCTACGCCCCTGCCTCTCCCCTCTCCCTTGTATGTCCCTTCCATTCCCTCACCCACGTGGGCCTTATCGAGCCCACGCTCGCTGTGCAGGTGAGCTCCTGTTCGTTGGGTACGACCTGGAGCGCAAGCCGTACGTCTCTGCGGGCATCATGGACGAGCACGGCTGCCTGCAGCGCCAGTGGCAGGTGGACATCCCGCGGCCGGTGATGATGCACGACATGGCTGCCACGGAGCGCTACCTGATCATCCTGGACTTCCCGCTGTGCCTCGACCGTGATGTGCGTATAGTGCGTATGTGTGGGTCATGTGTGATCGTTACATATTTCGCCGGGTCTGATGCACACTGTTGATGACCGGGACTACATACCCTTGCCCATACATACATCGGGGAGACCACCGGAGCATTTCTACCTCTACTGAGGAGGGGTGGGTGCGTGTGCCACGCACGCACTTGATCCTTCGTTCACACGCACGTACATCATTCAACTCCTATGACGCCTGCGAGGGTTCCACGTCACCAGCCACCAGCGTCTAGTAGCATCCATCCGCCGCCTCAATCCACGACAATTTGTATATATATATATATGTCACAGCGGAGTATTGTATATATATATATATATATATATATAATATATATATATATATATATATATATATATATATATATATATGTCACAGCGGAGGTGTATATATTTGTGCACGTGTTCCTCTGTCGGTTTGTGTGTCGTCCGCACGCAGCTGCGCGCTGTTACCCTCTGCTGTTCGTTGCCAGTGTAGCCAGCAGTGTAATAAAGGGATATGCAAAAGCCCGTGCATGCGTGCTTCACAACTCCTCGTCCCGGCCTGGGTTCCACAAACCCGGGTCAGGTTGGGTTAGCTGCGGTGGGTGGGTCCGTCCGCCTTCGACGTGACCACGCGCGCCGGCACGCCCCCCCACTTACCTGTCCGTCCGTCCAGGCAATGGTGAAGGACCAAAAGATGCCTATCAAGCTGCACAAAGAGTACCCGTCGCGCATCGGTGCGTTTATTTGGAGTGGGCTATGCATTCTTTATTTATTGCTTAACGACCCATGCATGGCTGGATGGATGGGTGGATAGATAGACCTACCAGCAGCAGCAGCTGGTCGGGTGCTGTAACGTTCCGTGTAGCCCATTAATAAGGGATACATATATGTATGGTCGTGGGACGCGATGCACGCACGTGCATATATGTCTAGCATGCCAAATCCTGGGCGGGGTGCATGTCAGGTACGCAGGGAGGTATGGTCCATTCCTGCGGTGCATGTCAAATCCAGGGGTGCATGTCAGCACAATCAAGCTTTGCATAAGCGGGTGTGACACCCCATCCATGTTTTTGCTGGCTAGTAGTAGTACCAGGTGTACATAAACCCAGCCACCTCGCTCGCTCGTTATGCAATGTAACCGTTACAAGGTGGACCCGTATCCCGACCGGGTGTTCCAACGGGCCCAGATAGCTCGTAGGTACCTCGTCTCATCAACCCCCTACCAAGGACTGTGCACACATCCTCCATCACCTACGGTGGGGGGGGGTCATGCAGCCATACCGGCCACCACACCAGGTTACTAGCGCGCCAGGATTGCCTCGCCTGGAAACCGCGCCAGACCCGCCTAATCACACGGCGGTGAGGGGACGGGGATTCGAACCACCGATCTCTGGACAGAATGCCAGTGTCTTTCCCATTAGACGACCCCCACGACGACGGATGGACGCGATGCAGGTCTGCTTCGCCGCGACCAGCCCAACCGCCCCGACAGCCTCGCGGAGGTGCAGTGGTTTGAGGTCCCCGGCCCGGGCTTCATGGTCTTCCACGTGGCCAACTCTTGGGACGAACCCAATGGGGAGGTCAAGGTAGGTGCGTGCGGCGCTGACTACGCTGGCGGGTGGGTGTATGTACTTATGGGCCCGACGACCGGCTGCGGCGGAATGTTTTATCTGACACCGTGCGTGTGTACTTAGAAAAGAAACCCGCCCGCCCGAACTACCCGAACCATACCATGCGTGTGTGTATGTATGCTTCAGTAGGTGTGTGTCGTAGACTGGACGGCCCTGCTGCAAGTAGTATCGGTCCGATCGTGCTGAAATAGCTGAAAGTATCTGTCGGAGGGAGCTTTTGCCGCCGGCGTATCTATTCAGGGGGGTTTTCCCCGCGCGAGAGGCCATGAATGTCTGAACCCTCATTTTTCTCCCAAGGAAAAGTATCTGCGAAATCTCAAGATTTTCGGTCGAATACATATCATATATTAAGATAGCCACCCTGACCAGCAGCATGATGATGACCTGCTGAGCGAGTGCGCAGCAGCAGCCGGAAGGAACCTTCAGCTAGATAGCAGCAGCCTCGCTCGTGGATGGTTTGGATTAGACACTACTGCTTGTCCAGCAGGGAGCGAGTGTATTTCTTCATTCGCTCCATTGCGCTGACGTTGCGTTGCCGTATATCAATCGTACGTACCGCGGATGGACAGATCTACGGCGGCCAGGCGGACGAGTGCTGCTTGGACCCGGATGGTGTCAAACGGGAGGTGAGCCCGCGCCGCGCGCGGCCGCATGCATGGCGATCTTCGTCCGTGATGAGGAGGTCGTGCATGTCTTGTCTTGTCATCGTTATTAGGATGTTACAGCGGACCCCGCGGGTCATCGTGTCATCGTGTTGCTTGTCCATATATAGTTTATTGATATTAACAATACGTGTACGCCGGCCAGGGCCTGGCGTGTGCTAATAGGGGGGGTGCTGGGGAACTGAGGGGTGGCATAGCTAGCCACCCCTGCGTGTATAGCGTGTATTCCCGCACCACCGACCACAGTTTGTTATTTGGGCGGGGCCCCAGCGCGAGGCGAGTTTGGCGGGGAGACCTGTATGTGTTCGCATGTACGGATTGTAAGGCACTCAGGGGGCCCCCTTTAATGATTATGCGTCTGGAATCGGACCTTTTTCATCTTGTTTATGGCCATCCCTCGTAATGGATTAGTCATATGTTCGAGCCCACCCACCTGGACTTTCAGGAAATGGCCCATTTGACGGAGTACACGCTCGATCCGGCCACCGGCAAGGTCAGCAGCCGCCGCATTACGGAGGTGGTCGGCGAATTCCCCGTCGTGAACCCGGACAAGGTGCGTCGCTCTAGTCGCTCGCTGCGCGCGGAGGAGTTCTCAGCTCATTCATGACGGAGGGTTATAAATACAAGCAATAATCATATTATTTCAAAGGCTCATCATTGTTTCATTCGTGAGACATCATTCCAAGTATTCCAAGGGATACCAGCAGCTCTATCTAGGCTTAATACCGTACGTATGTGCCGTACCGTACCGTGTTAGTTGTGCGGTTAGTTGCGATTGCAGTGGTTGGCTTGGCTTCCCGTGCCGGTTGCATGTATATCTGTGCTTATGCCCTGCTATCACACCTCTTTCCCGCGTGTGTGTAATAAGAGAGCTACTGCGGGTGTACGTGTGTGCATGTGTGTCCTTACTGTTCAGATAGATCTCACGCCCGACCCCTTGCTTGCCCCGCCGTCCACAGTCCACGCGGCGGACCCAGTGGGCCTGGATGGCCAAGATAAATCCCTCCGGCAGCAGGTGATGAGTCCGTCGTCCCAGCCGTACATGCCGCGTGAGCGTGTACTAACACGTACGAATGCACGATTAGTCGCAGTTGTACGTAGGACAATCAAGCAACACGCGCGAAAACTGCACGGGTCTTCTCATGTGTGGAAGACACGCACCGGGTACTGCACTCTGTTGCTGCAGCGTGCAAATTTTTTCGTCGTCATTACGTGGGACTATCTATGTGGGCCCGCCTGTAGCGGTTGCGTAAATAAAACTCATGTGTGTCCTTACATATGCGTGTATGTCCTTACGCATGCCTGTCCTTATCTCAACCGTCCTTGCGTATAGCACGCTGGCATTCATCGGAATCGCCAAGATGGACCTGAATGCGGTGCCGGGAACCGACGCGTGCGTGGCTCAGATCGACTACCCTGCGGGCACGTACGGCGGTGAGGCCGTGTTCGTACCGCGTAAGGGTGCCACCGCCGAGGACGATGGCTACCTGACTGTGTATGTGCACGACACCAAGACCGGCCAGTCGTACATGAACGTGTACGACGCGCGCACCATGGCCCAAAAGCCCGTGGCGTCCGTGCGCATGCCGCGGCGCGTGCCGTACGGTTTCCACGGCACCTGGGTGACCGAAGAGCAACTGAAGGAGCAGGTGATGTGGGGTTGATAAGGTCCCTGCTGACGTGAGAACTCTCTGAGGATAATGATGATGATTGCAGTACGCCGGCAGGGGCCTGCTGCTGGCTGGGGTGTAAGTATTATTCGTCGGGGACGGAACTGAGGGGTGACCCAGTCGTCATCATCCTGCATGCCCGCACCCCCAGGAGAATCCATACTTGCAGAGAAGGATTTATTTAGGATGGGCTTCATGCATGTAGGCATTCATCTTGTTGCTTGGGTCTTCGTTGAGCTCAGGACCCGCCGCAATCAAGGCGCGATTGTAACCGAACCGACCGTTACATGGTGGACCGGGCGTCCCACGGGCCCAGGCAGCTCGGCGATGACGCGAAGGCGCGATGATTTCGTTGGGGACGCTTTGGTTTATTTTTTTGGTATGGTTGTGGAGGCTTTTGGAGCCTAGCTAGCCTACCCACCGCCGGTTTTAGCATTTCGGCACAAACATCCGTCCGCCGCACACACTCGCACTCCGACGGAGCAGTGAATCTATTGTTTGTGACGGACGGACGCATGGAGTGGAGTGGAGTGGATGGGTGTATGTATGTAGGACTCCGTACTGCTGTCGTCGGTGCGGCATTTCGTTCGTGCTGCCGGCGCATTATTATATTGCGCCATTATTGTTCAGAACTACTGCTTATTGTCTTGATTCTTTGAGGAATCGACGACCGACTACATACTGTTGTCGGTGCGAGCAAGCGGGATTTCGTTCGTGCAGCACCGACACCCGCCGAACACGCACATTCATCACTGGTTATTTAGTACCGGGGGTACCGGGGGCAAGTAAGTAGAAGCACATCATCACTTCATCATCACTTCTTCGGGTGCGTGCGTGTTTAGGGGCCAGGTCCGCCTACCTTGGCTGTTGATGACCGTACATTTGTTGCGCACTTGCAGCTTCGGGGCTTATTAACGAAGACGTATGTATGTACGTAGCGCACGAACCGCCGTATGTGCGTGTACCGCGTGTGCTGTACGTACTGGAGAGCGCCTTGTCGCAAAGGCGTAGGGTACGTACGTGCGTAGGAACCGGGACGGGGCGGCGGGTAAAATTATGACGGAACCGCTGGTCGTGGGATTATTCGTGGCGCTGGATGTACATCCAGCCATACATGTATGGCTGACGCCGAACGGTATGTAGCTAGCTAGCTAGAATGCGCCCCGCCCCACCCCGGAACGACGTCTATGAGATCGATATACGGTATACTGCTGGCATCAGGAACGAAGGACCGACAGGTGCGTGTCCGTCCGTGCGTGATGATCACGAGTAGCACCCCTACGTAGCTACATGCGTGCGTGCGTGGTCCATCGTCACGCACACCTTTGCACGCACACGCATGATGCACGCACAAGCGAGCATCGATCCATCCGCCGCATGCAGGCAGCAGGCGGGCATCAACTGATGACAGCCTGCCATCCGCTGCTGAATGAAGCAATTCATTGACGAGTCGCAACGAGCGAGTTCCTGCTGTGCGTGTATGTGGGTGGTGTTTGTTTTTATGAATATTCATGATGTATCGATGTTACAGTGGACCCCGCGCGCGGGTCATGCATCATCGGTTACAGCTAGCCGCAGCTGTGTATTACATACGAGGTGTTGCACGGGAGTTAGATGCGAGGCTGTCATGTGGTCGCGTGAACCGTTTCACCATGCACGGTGTTCGTGACTCCCCGCCGCCAAGCAGTCGCTCGGCGAGCTTGCGGTTCGTTGCGCATGAGCTAACGCGCGGGGGCTGGGCCAACGATGCCACCAAATGCACGAAGCCACGACTACTGCACAGCTGAGACTTGCTTGCTGGGGGTTGATACGTACGTCATCGGCGGTCCGTCCCCGTTGAATTGAGGTATTGGGAATCGCCGCGACCCTTGGCTGGCTCGTCCACGCCGCCGCCGCCGCCTGCCATTACATACGCGTCTGCTGAACCCACTCTCAATAATAGAGCGAGGGCGGAGGACGGCCACGCAGGACCCACCAAAATGTAACCCGTGAGTAATAACCGACCAAACAAATTACAACGTACCTGCGGCTGTATGTATGTCGTCATGGCTGTTGATAGATAGATAGATAGATAGATAGATAGATAGATAGATAGATAGATAGATAGATAGATAGATAGATAGATAGATAGATAGATAGATAGATAGATAGATAGATAGATAGATAGATAGATAGATAGATAGATAGATAGATAGATAGATAGATAGATAGATAGATAGATAGCCCTACCTGTAACGCCGGGTTACAGAATAAGTCCCTACAAATGAACCTGCACAGCATCTCGCCGTGTCACACTACCTACCTGTGGCGATCCATCCATTCTGGCCATCGATCGGGGCGGGAGACATCGCCGAACCACGCAAGGGGTACGGACGACTTGGCGATATATATGTACGCGCATTTCGCATAAAGAACTAGAATTATATCAAGACACTGAACCGCTGCGTCTGTGTTGCGGGTTTGTGTTGATGGGCCTCAGCCGTGATTTTGGAGCGCGGCCGCCGCGAGATTGATCAAGCCCCTGGGCTCTGATGCCTACCTGTTCGCGTGCCGCTCATGGTGTAAGTAAAGCAGGGTTCTGGTTCCAAGTGGGGGTATCTCCGTCCCTAGTGCGTCGGTGTAGCGCTGTAGCCCCTCCTCCAGTGTTGGTGGCTCGCCGTCTAGTGGTTGCTGGGTTGACTGCTAGTGCCGGAAGCTCCGTTTCCAGCACTAGGCACGGTTCGTGACGACGAGCAAACCCGGTCTGCTTTGTCCGGCGCTACATCATTTGCCGCGCTTTTGACGGCAGCGCTTTAAAGGTAGGGTGGCCAAGATGTCCTGAATCCTGAGGTGACGCCGCCGCCGTACGTACGGCACGGAAGCAGTACATACGCTACGGCAGTTATAATGCGTGCGACCCCCTCGAGCGATCCTCAGCACGCAGCTGCTTGGAACACATTTCGCATTCGCATTATTGTGAGAACGGCTCCACAACTACGCCACTCGCCTGGCCGCACGCTCCGGGCTGTCCGGCGCCGCCTACCCCGCGTGGGTCAACACCTTCGTCGCCGCCATCGGCCGCGCCATTGATGCCCACGCCGGCACGTACCGCTTCGACTGGCCCGTCCCATCTGCTGCCGACCTCACCGCCCTCCGCCGCGCCGCCCGCGGCTTCATCATCACCGTCACCGACAAAAGCTCCGCTACCTTTCAGCTCGTGTGCGCCAAGCTCTACGCCGAGAAATGTATGCGCGACCTGCACCTTCACGACATCTTCGCCGTCCCGCCCTCGCCCCCCGCCCACGCCCCCCACGCCGCCCCGCCACCTCCGCCCCCTCCCGCCGTCGCTCCCGCCCCGCCTCCGTTCCCCGCCGTCGCCGCCCCGCAGCCGCCCGCCCCCCCACCCCCACCCCCTCCCCCCGTCGCTCCCGCACCACCTCCGTTGCCCGCCGTCGCCACCTCGCAGCTGCCCGCTCCCCCACCCCCACCTCAGCCCCCTCCCCCGTCGCTCCCGAACCGCCCGCCCCCGACGCCGCCCACGCTGCCCCTGCCGCCGCCCCCCCCGCCCCCGACGACGCCGCCGCCGGGCCCCCAGACACCGCCGAACCCCCCAGATACTACCAGCCCACCACCTCCGCCGCGATGCACGAACACTTCCAACACCACAACGCCCGCCTCGCGCCCTGGCAGCTCTCCCTCGACGCCCACCGCCCACCCGCCTACTACGCCGGCACCCTCAAAATGCACAAGTCGCCCCCGACCATGCGCTTCCTTGCGTGCTCCCAAGCCTGCCCCGCCACCGCGCTCAGCGACCTCGTCACCGCCGTCTTGCGCGCCGCCGTCCCCTCCTTCGATGCCCTCTGGCGCGAACGCCTTCCCGGCACGCAACCTGGATGTGCTTCTCCTCCCGCGCCGTCACCCGCCTCGTCGACACCTTCAACGCACGGCAGTACGTCGCCCGGGGCGCCACCGGCGGCCCACCGCCTCTCGCCTTCGACTTCGAACGCCTCTACACCAACCTTCCCCACGTCCTGCTCCGCACCGCCCTGCGCGACCTCCTCGCCGCTTGCCTCGCCGCCACCCCCTACATCCGCGTCACCACCACCGACCCGCCGCCCCACCGCCCTAACGACAAGCCCCGCCACACCGTCACCTTCCACGCCGCCTCCCCTGGCCCCCGCTGTCGGATCCGGGACCGCACCGCCATCCGCGTCTTTACCCTCACCGACTTCCAGCTCGTCCTTGACTCCCTTCTCGTCTCCACCTTCATCGCCTTCGGCCCCGCGCTGGTCCGCCAGGTCAAGGGCATCCCCATGGGTATCTCCGCCGCCCCCTTCATCGCTAATCTGTTCCTCGCCTGGTATGAATACTGCTTCCTGCTGCAACGCCACCAACCCAACGTCACCCCGGCCGAGAAAGCTATCCTCACCCGTTTCCAGTACTCCCTCCGCTATCTCGATGACCTCCTCTCCCTGCACAACCCCTATATCGGCGCCTACCTCTCCCGCGCCACGGTTACTGGCAACCTCCACGGCATCTACCCGCCCGAGCTCTCCGTCACCCCGCAACGCCATGACCACCTCCCCGCCGGCTCCGTCCCCTTCCTGGACATCCTCCTCGTTCCCAGCCCCCACGCTGACCGCCGCCGCTACCTCACCTAACTTTACGACAAACGCGTGCAACCCGCCTTCGCCAGCGTCCGCCTCGCCCGCTTTGTCGCCCGCGACTCCAACGTCCTCCTCATCCGCGCCCTCGTTGCCCAAGGCTACCCGCGCAAGCACCTCCTCGCCCAGTTCGTCAACCTGCTGGCGGCCGTACCCTAGACCTTCTACTTCGCGCGACGCTCCACCCACAAGGATATGCTGGCGATCGTCCACACCCACCTGCGCGATCACCCCGCCGCCCCGCCCGCCCCCGGCCCTGACCGCCCGCTCCTTCGCCTCCGCACCGGCGGGGCGTCGGCGGCTATCCCCTCAACGTTCCAACGGGCGCTGCTGTGTGACGGCGTGGGTCTGTGTGACGGCGCGGGTCGGCTTCGGGCCCGTGCTGGGTTTCGCTTGCGTATGCCCTCCGGGCCGGCGTCGGGTTTCGTACCCGAAGAAGTGATGATGAAGTGATGATGTGCTTCTACTTACTTGCCCCCGGTACCCCCGGTACTAAATAACCAGTGATGAATGTGCGTGTTCGGCGGGTGTCGGTGCTGCACGAACGAAATCCCGCTTGCTCGCACCGACAGCAGTATGTAGTCGGTCGTCGATTCCTCAAAGAATCAAGACAATAAGCAGTAGTTCTGAACAATAATGGCGCAATATAATAATGCGCGCGCCGGCAGCACGAACGAAATGCCGCACCGACGACAGCAGTACGGAGTCCTACATTGCTACATACATACACCCATCCACTCCACTCCACTCCATGCGTCCGTCCGTCACAAACAATAGATTCACTGCTCCGTCGGAGTGCGAGTGCGTGCGGCGGACGGATGTTTGTGCCGAAATGCTAAAACCGGCGGTGGGTAGGCTAGCTAGGCTCCAAAAGCCTCCACAACCATACCAAAAAAACCAAAGCGTCCCCAACGAAATCATCCCCAACGAAATCATCGCGCCTTCGCGACATCTTCGCCGTCCCGCCCTCGCCCCCCGCCCACGCCCCCCACGCCGCCCCGCCACCTCCGCCCCCTCCCGCCGTCGCTCCCGCCCCGCCTCCGTTCCCCGCCGTCGCCGCCCCGCAGCCGCCCGCCCCCCCACCCCCACCCCCTCCCCCCGTCGCTCCCGCACCACCTCCGTTGCCCGCCGTCGCCACCTCGCAGCTGCCCGCTCCCCCACCCCCACCTCAGCCCCCTCCCCCCGTCGCTCCCGAACCGCCCGCCCCCGACGCCGCCCACGCTGCCCCTGCCGCCGCCCCCCCCGCCCCCGACGACGCCGCCGCCGGGCCCCCAGACACCGCCGAACCCCCCAGATACTACCAGCCCACCACCTCCGCCGCGATGCACGAACACTTCCAACACCACAACGCCCGCCTCGCGCCCTGGCAGCTCTCCCTCGACGCCCACCGCCCACCCGCCTACTACGCCGGCACCCTCAAAATGCACAAGTCGCCCCCGACCATGCGCTTCCTTGCGTGCTCCCAAGCCTGCCCCGCCACCGCGCTCAGCGACCTCGTCACCGCCGTCTTGCGCGCCGCCGTCCCCTCCTTCGATGCCCTCTGGCGCGAACGCCTTCCCGGCACGCAACCTGGATGTGCTTCTCCTCCCGCGCCGTCACCCGCCTCGTCGACACCTTCAACGCACGGCAGTACGTCGCCCGGGGCGCCACCGGCGGCCCACCGCCTCTCGCCTTCGACTTCGAACGCCTCTACACCAACCTTCCCCACGTCCTGCTCCGCACCGCCCTGCGCGACCTCCTCGCCGCTTGCCTCGCCGCCACCCCCTACATCCGCGTCACCACCACCGACCCGCCGCCCCACCGCCCTAACGACAAGCCCCGCCACACCGTCACCTTCCACGCCGCCTCCCCTGGCCCCCGCTGTCGGATCCGGGACCGCACCGCCATCCGCGTCTTTACCCTCACCGACTTCCAGCTCGTCCTTGACTCCCTTCTCGTCTCCACCTTCATCGCCTTCGGCCCCGCGCTGGTCCGCCAGGTCAAGGGCATCCCCATGGGTATCTCCGCCGCCCCCTTCATCGCTAATCTGTTCCTCGCCTGGTATGAATACTGCTTCCTGCTGCAACGCCACCAACCCAACGTCACCCCGGCCGAGAAAGCTATCCTCACCCGTTTCCAGTACTCCCTCCGCTATCTCGATGACCTCCTCTCCCTGCACAACCCCTATATCG
The DNA here is from genome assembly GCA_003117195.1 of Eudorina sp. 2006-703-Eu-15. Lineage (NCBI taxonomy): Eukaryota > Viridiplantae > Chlorophyta > Chlorophyceae > Chlamydomonadales > Volvocaceae > Eudorina > Eudorina sp. 2006-703-Eu-15. The sequence continues at coordinate 818,452 of BDSI01000006.1, read as the reverse complement.
GCGCCTACCTCTCCCGCGCCACGGTTACTGGCAACCTCCACGGCATCTACCCGCCCGAGCTCTCCGTCACCCCGCAACGCCATGACCACCTCCCCGCCGGCTCCGTCCCCTTCCTGGACATCCTCCTCGTTCCCAGCCCCCACGCTGACCGCCGCCGCTACCTCACCTAACTTTACGACAAACGCGTGCAACCCGCCTTCGCCAGCGTCCGCCTCGCCCGCTTTGTCGCCCGCGACTCCAACGTCCTCCTCATCCGCGCCCTCGTTGCCCAAGGCTACCCGCGCAAGCACCTCCTCGCCCAGTTCGTCAACCTGCTGGCGGCCGTACCCTAGACCTTCTACTTCGCGCGACGCTCCACCCACAAGGATATGCTGGCGATCGTCCACACCCACCTGCGCGATCACCCCGCCGCCCCGCCCGCCCCCGGCCCTGACCGCCCGCTCCTTCGCCTCCGCACCGGCGGGGCGTCGGCGGCTATCCCCTCAACGTTCCAACGGGCGCTGCTGTGTGACGGCGTGGGTCTGTGTGACGGCGCGGGTCGGCTTCGGGCCCGTGCTGGGTTTCGCTTGCGTATGCCCTCCGGGCCGGCGTCGGGTTTCGTGTGAGAGTGCCCTCCGGCGCGCGGCCTCCGGGCCGGCCCGGCCGTGTCGCCCCCCCACCTGTAACCGTTACGACGTCTTCGCCTCCCCGCCCCTCTCTCTCCCCCCCCCGCGGCACCTCACCCCGCACCTCACGAACCCAACACAGCCCGCCCGACCGCCCTAGGCGCGCCACCCCGCGGCACCCCACATGCAGGGGCTGCCCCGCTACGACCGGGCACGGTGGGGAGCCATATCCCGAACGTGGCCCGCCACCCGGTCGTCCGTCCCCGTGTCCCTGCCCCATGCTTGCTCCCCCTGTCGTACATGCCGTACATGTCGTACGGCCTCCCGTCCCCGTCCCATATCCCACTTCCCCTCGTCTGCCCCGTCCTCTTTCGCGCCGCGCTGCCGCCCCGCCAATTTCGCGTACTGTCTTCTTTTTGATGTTCCCTTTTGTCATTCCCTACAATCGTTGCCACCCTCGCTCACTCCGTTCCTCGGCTTCCCTCCCTGCATCGCCATGGCCCTGGACATCGCTCGCGGCGCGGCTACTCCGTCTACCACCACAGGTCGGTAACGTATCTGTCCTTTCCGGGTTGGGTTGGGTTCGCCGTTTGCTTGTTGTGGCACTGCGGCAGCGCGGCCGCGCCGCCACGCGCCCGCGCGGTCTCTATCTTTTCGTTTGCTCTGCAGGTACCGCACCCCGTAAGTATACTGCGTTATGCTGGGTGTGCCCGGGTTCGTTCTGCGGATTTATTTATTTTTCTCAATTTAATCCACAACTGCCCATCCACCTATTCTCGCATGCCCAAGCTATAACCACAGCGCAACATGAAGTCGTCGTCGGTCGCCCTGAAGGGATGTGACGGTTGTACGACACACGAAGCTTTGCTTCAAGCGGCGCCTGTTAGTCGCACAAACACCGGATCTCAACACCAACCCAATCACTTTGATAGTTGGCAATTAGATTCTCTCTCGGTTCCGCCAAACATCACTTGCCAACAACAGCTCGCCACCCTGCCCTGTCCCTCTCGCCCCGGTGGGGGATCTTCCTCCACGCGACGGATCTCACGCGCGTCGTACGGCCTGTCGACGAGACGACACACAAAGCTGCCAGCGAGGGCGCTGTTGTGCTCTTGTCTGTGAGTGTGCCTTGTGTAATGTACGAGAACCCCCATTGTTGTACGGCAGCGCGTGATGGACCTGGCAGGCTCAAGTGTTAGAACGGCGCAACGGCACGTTGGGTGTGCGGCGGCAGGGTTCGTCGGACTGCTGCAGTACACTGCAGAACACCCGCAGTACACTGCAGTACTTTCCCGTGTGCGCATTAAGGAGACGTAAGGACGGGCACCATGGGGTGCCTCTGCTGCAGCCTGTAACACTGGGGGGCCGCAAGCGGGCTTCTGTACTGTCGGGGGGAGGGACGGAGGGATGGGGGAGGGCGCGGATGCAACGAGGCTGGGGGCGGGTGCGCCGGCATTCTCCTGGGGGTCCCGAGGGAAGGGCCGGAGGGGAGCGGCGCCGCGCAGATGTGGACGCCCCGAGCGTGCTCGCGAACCGTTGTGGGACTTGCGGGGAACGCCGAACTGCAACCCATACGGAGTACGGCGGGGGGGTTATGGGATACGGTATACGGAGGCGGTCGTAGTTTGAGTCACTGGGCGCCATGCCAATGGTTGGGAGGGCACCCTGGAATAGGGGCATGGGCGGTGTGTTTTTCACCGCCGGCAAGCCCCGGGTTTCGCTCGCAAACCCCAACCTCCTCCCGGCCCCGTCCCACCCCCCGTCCTTTGAACCTCGCCCGGGCAATGCTCCTCAGGTGGTGGAGGCCGGCGGCGTGCCCGCGTTCCTGGCGTACCTGCGCAAGGGGTCCGAGACGCGGCGGCGAGAAATGCAGATGGAGGCGCCGTTTGCGCTGTCCAACGTGGCGGGCGGCAACAACGCCACGGTGGCTGCGCTGCTGGATGCGGGGGCGTTCTCGGAGGTGATCTCGCTGCTGCGGTCCGCGGGGTCGGATGAGGAGATCCGGATGGAGTGCCTCTACGTGCTGACCAACGCGTGGGACCCAGTGGTGGGCGCGGAGTTGACGACGGTGCAGCAGCTGGTGGGTTTGGGGCATTGGGGGCAGTTTACGGGTTGGCTCCCAGCTAAGGAATAAGTCACAAACGCGCCGAAGTTTTCATTACTTGACTTGGAATAGTTCAAGACCCCCCTTCCACGAAAACAAACACTGGTGGTGTAAAAGGGAACCTAGGAATATCTATCAAGGGGGAAGGAGGGGCTGTACTGCTACGTGGTGCGCCTTGTCACCCAATCCACCCCTCACCCTCACGTCCATCCCTCACCCCTGCCACCATTCCCGAAACCACACGCACATGAACACGCAGCTGGCCGCGGGTATCCTCGAGGAGATGGACAAACAACTGGACCCGGCCGCCCCGGCCCCTCGCCTGGAGCTGCTGCTCAAGGGCCTTACGGTGGGGCTCCAGCAGGGGGGCCTTGGGTTCGGGTTGCAGCAGGGCGTGGGAGGAGTCGGAGTTTCCCGGGGGCGGGGTGCGGGTTGCCCGGGTGGAGGGCCGCTGCAGTGTCCAAATCCTCAGCCCTAAATACATCCGGGGCGTCGCCTTCCCGAGTCAGTCGACATTTCTCCGTCGGACGCTGCCCTGTGGTTCATCTGCTGAAACGTATTCATATGCACATGTATACATCAAAAGTATATCAAGTATATATTTAAGTATATACCCAGTATATATCAACATCTACCCGTTGCGGTCTCAATCTTAACCGTCATAGCAGGACGGTCTCAAGCGCGGCCAGATGGTGATGACCTACACCGCAAGCATGCTGCTCGTGGAGAAGGGCCGAGAGGCAGCCGCGGAGGCGCCGCCGCCCACCAACCCTGTCGTGGATCTGTACGGCAAGCTTGGCACGGTGGATCGCATCAAGGCGCTGAACGCGCACTCCAACGCTGAGGTGGCTACCAAGGCCAACGGCATCCTGACCCTCCTACAGTTTATGTAGGGGCTCCACAATGTCAGAGCTCACCGCCCCGCGCTTCGTTGTACGGTTGTACAGTGGCGGGGTTTGCGCTTACTGCACTCTGCCCTAGTGTAGGTCTCTTTTTTTAAAGACGCCATCGTACTTTGCCTCCATGTGTGTGTGTGTGTGTGTGTGTAATAGTTAAACGAAGTTGTAGGAGAAGCGATCCGTAACGAACCCGAGCGCCAATGTGTGTGTGTGTGTGTGTTATTAGGAAAGCTGAGCCGCGAGAGTGAAGAGACAGATGAATACGCGCAGAAGTGGCGAGACCAGAAGCAGTTACCGAGAGTGAAGCGCGTAGACCCAACGTCGGCCCAGGCCGGGTATATAAAGTCTTCACGAGGTCGTAGAAGCCGCCGGGAGATCGCCGCACCAGGCCCAGTTGGCGGCCGGCCACCGAGTGGCAATGTCGGCGACCGAGGTCCAGTAGCGTAGGCTATGGCTGTCTGTGTGTGTGTCTGTTCGTGTGGTATTGGCAACGCTGCTCGTGTGGATGAATGACATGACTGGATCAGATTTCGTGGCGGCATGGTTACGTCTGGACGCGAGCTCGGGGGAATGGTAAACTTGGTGGTGGTGGTGGTGGTGGTGGTGGTGGTACTATATGAACGTCTGTCGTACGAGCACGACCTTCGACCGAACGACAGTGACAGGGGAGGGGACGGGTCATGATTGCGCGAAGGAACGGGGGGGGGCTACGACGCCGATGACGATCCGTTGGAGCTGAGTTTCCATGAGCGTATTCTGCGTGTTGAACTTGCCGCCGTGGAATCAAATTTGCCCCATCAGGGCATGTGTTTAGGTTTTAGGGTTTGGTCAGGGTGGGCGATCCGGAATCTGGAATGGCGGTCGCGGAGCGGGACCCCTCTTTTGGGGTCCGGCCTTTGCGCTACGGTACGTGGGCGGTCGGTGATCGTTGCGTGCAGCGCTGCGCCTTCGTTTGTGCGCAATTGGACTTCATAACGCAATCGGTACGGGTATGTACGGGCATGTATCGGAATGTACGGCATCAGGGGTTTGTACGAGATCTTGTTTGAGCCGTCCCAGCAATGGGAGACCCGGGGGACAGGCGGAGACGGATCCCACGCACGAGGCCGTTTGCAGTTGTACGACAGGCATGTAAAGCACGGACCTAGGAAAACTTGCATGAACACGGTACCGGCTTGAAGCCGCCGCGGCCTTCAGTAGGTGGTGTTGGTCACTTGGGATGTTGGCGGTGGTCACTAGGGTTACGGTGAGACAGCCGAACACCTGGGGGCCAGGGGAGGAGGGTGGGACTACCGGCCCCCAGCGGCGCAGGCCGGAAGCGGACAACCCGCACCGCACCGCACCGCACCGCATCGCAGGCCGGCGGGATGAATGGGTTACCCTAGGTACCATTGATTCGCGGGGGCGGGCCGGAAGGTGCGGGGCTTGAGCTGGGGCTCACAGTAGCGAGGGGTTTGGTGGTGGCGCTCTGAGTGAGGCTTGGGGTTTTCAAGGCATCCCCCCTTGCATCCCCTCCACTCGCCTCCAACCCCCTGCCCGACCCCTGGGACACGACCCCAGAAAAGGGGCTTGGGAGGCGTGGAGGAGGGGGGCGTGCGCGTTGTGACCCCATGCGGCCCGTGACTTGCTAGTGGCAGTGCAGGAGCCGCCGTTGACACCGGGAGGCTGCAGTCGCCGAGACGTCAGGCGGGTGGGGGAGCCAGCAGGCTGAGGCAGAGCGGAGGCTATGGTGGCAACCTGGTCGGGCCATGTGAGACGCGGCTCGCTCGTGTAATAGAATCTGTTAAACAGATAGACTTTTTCTGAGGCGGTTCTCAGGGGTTGCGGGACTATGCAGGTGCTTCGGAGATTGGGGCGGTGGTGGAGGACAGCCCCGCTCGCAGTGTCCCCTTGAAGGTTTTGGGCAGTGGTGGCAGAGTCCTCATCGCACCAGAAACCCCGCTTCCCCGCCTGCCCTGACACTCAGCTCGCCCGGCGTGTGTCGTCAGCTGCCACCCCGTGACTGCACACCATTATCGAGTGAACGGTATTGCCGTCCCTGCTTCCCAGGTGGGGGTAATGCTTGGATGGACATCCACACATAACTTATCGCCACGGTCTCAGTCCTCACCGCGTGTATGAACCCTCGTACGAATACTGATCATTACATCGATGGCACAAATGAGGCTTGTCTGTTTTGGTCTGTTTACCAAGTATGAGGAAACCAACATGTGTATCGATATAATGCGCTGCACAACGCTAACCATGACGACACGCGGTAGTAAACCCTGCACCTCTCGGTAACAACACTCATCCGGTTCCTTCTGTCAGTGCACCCATCTCCCCTTCTTGACGCCCTTCGACCCAACCCACATTCCTCGTTGCACAAGTGCACTGGTTGGGACCCGCAAACCAGACGGCACGAATCCCACACCCAAACCCGCCCCCAAGTTCGCAACTGCATGCAGAACCCCTGGGCCACCAGAGCCGAGAAACACATACGCCCAGCCACGCATGTGGGTCTGGACACATCGTCCAGAACGTCTCTTACTGTCCGGCTTGCACCCGGCACCTGTACGACGCGACCCCAAAAAAGAGGAAGAGGGAGGCGTGACTCCCTTCCACCCAGCCAGCCAGCCTCTTGAGATGGCCCCCGTGAGCCGCTGCTCTCGCAGCGGCGGATACGGTAGTCGCCAGCGGAAGGTCCCCGCAGTCGCCCGCCTGCCTCGTCTGTGAATGCCACCGCACACAACGACAGGCGTCGCCCCAGAACCACACCGCCTCTTCTCTCGTCTCAGTACTCTCTCGTCTCTGTACAAAGAAACACATCTGGGACCCACTGCTGAAGGGGGATGGCGGGCGGAACGGTGACCTCGGCCACGCAGCCGCGATCACCTATGGTCGCTCCAATCACCGTTCCAAAAATGGAGCCAGAGCGCGTCGCACTGCCGCGCCAGCATCCGCCAGATCCACCTCCGTGTGCAGGGGTGTATGCGCAACGTCAGCAGCGCCGCCCTGGTTTGGGTCTCTATTATTAACTGCATGACATGGTCCACGTTGGCGGCGTCCACGTCCACCGCGGTAAACCGTGATTCACTTCGTCCGACTGGCGACTAAAACCGCAACCCAATCTGGGGGGAAAGTAGCGCTCAAACTAGGTAGGCACTCACGAGACACGCCTCGGTGTTGCAGTCGTTGGTACTGTAAAAACATTGTTCGTTCGACAGCACACCTCTCTCAAAAGCAACAGATAGACAGACAGACAGACAGACAGACAGCACACAAACACCTTAAGCCGTGTATAATAACATACACGTGCCGTACAGCAGGCGTTGGTGGGCCCTCCGGGCAAGGCGCACCAACTCCACTCCTCTCATCCGCAGTTCGGTCAGCACGTCAACCATCTCATGCCACCACCCATCGCGGTTGCGCCCTTTTCCCTCCCTCCTCCTCCTGCCCTGCCTGGCAAGCCCCCCTGAACCCCAGGGCCTCACCACCACGCGAATCCGCTACTGCTTCCCTCTTGAGGAGGGACCGGACCCACGACACCGCAAACCCTTGGGTGGTCCCACCTACTCTGGAAGGAGCGCAAAATCTGAAACACCGGTGGAGAAGCAAGCACGGCCGCGACGGAGAGTCCCACACAGACGCACTCCACGCCTCGACTTTTCTCGAGCACACGACGTGCGCGGCCGTTGCAGCCGAAATCTCCTCTGCCATCTGCCAACATGCCCCCCCCCTCAACGCACCCAGGACCCGGCCCTTAAACATTCGACTGCGTAACACACCCATCAGGAGAAGTGTCCACACCGTCCATCAATCAGACCTGCGCTGCACCGCCAGCTCCACTCAAGCCGCTACTAACGCCGCTGCTCTCTCCACTGCCTGCATCTCCCTCCGCGACCACTGCCACTGGAACCTTCGCCCCCGCTGTCCTCCCGTAGGCGGGCGTCACGGAACGCAATCCGGGTCGCCTTATCTAGCATCCAATCCTCACGGCCGTTTCTAGCATCCAATCCTCGCGCTTGTTGTTCTGCATGTGGGAGAATAGGGATGCAGGATTGCAGTTCGTCATCGGGGGCATTTGTAAGTTGGCCGACAGAATGACACTCCATAAGAGGCGCAAGGGCCGCGGCCGCCCAGGGGGTAGTGAAGAGGGACAATCCCAAACCGTCGCGGATGCTGGCCCGGTCGGCTCTTACCTTAGAAGAAGTCGACCTCCTCGACCTCCTCGACGGTGGGCTCCGCGGCTTGCGTGCGGGCCTCCTTAAGTTCCTGTACCTTCCTTGCTGCCTTCACCAGCACTGGTCGGCACTGTTCCAGGTCACTCGGAAAGGGAACAGCCTGCAGCTCTGCGAGCGTAAACTTGCAGTGGAATGCTTCGACGCTGTTAGCTCCGAGCACTTTTAGCCGCTGCCACTCTTGGACCGAGAGTCCGAGGCGCACAACGGCTGCGGAGAACTTCACGGCCAGCGGGCGGGAAGGAATCCTGCGGTCCCGGAACGCGCGGTGCTCGTCTGTGATGGCTGTAAGAAAGCTGGACAGCGTCGGAAAGCGCTGCATCATGTCGGGCTCGTGGTCGATGACGTCGTAGTAAACTTCGTAGCGGAAGTCGGAAACGTGGTCGCGCGCGCCGGACAACGTAAGGAGCCTCCGCAGCGCTTCCGACAGCACTTTGAACTGCTGCTCCTCCAGGTCCACTACGGCAGCGATTAGGCTGCCAAACTGTCCGCAGATCTGCTCAAGGGTCGTATGCGAGCGGCTGTGGCTGCTCCGCAGGTCCTCAATCTTGTTCAAACACTCTTGTAGACTGTCAGCAGTGGGATTCTTCGAGCGCCTAGTGTGCTGCTGCAGTTCTACGATAAGCTGGCTCATAATCTCTGTCGCCGCTAGGTCGTAAGGATCGAGCTCATCCTTAAGCGTATTTGACTTCTCTTGGGTCTGCGTTTGAAGCAGGCGAATGTGTCCGAGAAGGTCCTGGCGCTTCGAATGAAAATCCGCCAAAATGGTATCCATAGCGCTGAGCTGTGAGATTCAATTGAATGAAGTTACTTATGTGTCATAGAACAACATGAGGACGACCAACTGAGAAAGGCTTTTATGCTCGGGATGTGACGGTTGTACGACACACGAAGCTTTGCTTCAAGCGGCGCCTGTTAGTCGCACAAACACCGGATCTCAACACCAACCCAATCACTTTGATAGTTGGCAATTAGATTCTCTCTCGGTTCCGCCAAACATCACTTGCCAACAACAGCTCGCCACCCTGCCCTGTCCCTCTCGCCCCGGTGGGGGATCTTCCTCCACGCGACGGATCTCACGCGCGTCGTACGGCCTGTCGACAAGACGACACACAAAGCTGCCAGCGAGGGCGCTGTTGTGCTCTTGTCCGTGAGTGTGCCTTGTGTAATGTACGAGAACCCCCATTGTTGTACGGCAGCGCGTGATGGACCTGGCAGGCTCAAGTGTTAGAACGGCGCAACGGCACGTTGGGTGTGCGGCGGCAGGGTTCGTCTCACCATATGACTAAGCCGAACACGGCATGGCGCGTGCTGATGAACACCACGCGCGCTCGCAGCACTACTCCTCGTCCGTAAACAAGGTTCCGAACCAACTGGATCGACGACGTTGCAGCGGATGTAACAAGTGAGAAACGTGTGCAGGTAGCTGAGAGGAGTGTTCCGTCTTCGATGCGCGCAGTGGGCGGAGCCTTCTGTGGCTTCTGTGCCGAACGCATACAGAAACATAACATGAACATTGGCAGCGGAAGGAAAGTCTACTGCGGCCATGGCAGGGCTGTGGCCTATGCATTGCCACCAGATGCATTGGTGGGGCACCAGGGCGGAGCATCTGGGAGACCGACACGTAGGCCCGAAGCCGCGGTGGCTGTGCCTGAGGCAATGGAACAAGCGCAGGATCACTGGCGGATCGTGGTGTCACACATCAATCACATGCACGGCTGTATGCTGACAGAGGTGGGGCTACCGCCGCTACAGCCTGGGGAGCTGCGGATATGCGGACTCACCTTCCATCCTGAGCTGATGCAGGTCGTGGAATCATAAACCCCGAATAACAGACTCTGCGAATGAATGTGTTATTCAGTCTATACACGACCTGCCTCAGCTCGGGATGGAATGTGAGGCCGCATACTCGCAGCTCTCCAGGCTGTAGCGGCGGTAGCCCCACCTCCGTCAGCATATAGCCTGACATTGATGTGTGACACCACAATCCGCCAGTGATCCTGCGCTTGTTCAATTGCCTCAGGCACAGCCACCGCGGCTTCGGGCCCACCTTCATGACATACCAGAAGGGGGTGCTTCCCCCTTCCCATTTACCAGGTCGCAGGGTACCAATGTATCAGCCGTGTCTCACCTTAGCGTACAAGGTGTTGCCGGTGGGTATCCAGGCGCGGCCAGCTTGGGAGTCGTAGTGCGCGGAGCCACGGAAATAATCACCCCGCCGAAACATAACAGGAACATTGGCAGCGGGCGGAGGGATGTTGCTTGGGAGTTGTCAAGTGATTACAAGCGTATGGTGCTGCTACACTTCGAAACGCGGGATGCCATGCGGAAAGACATACATTGTAAGGGCACCTATCCTGTCCCGCAGGACACTTGCATACCGCGGACCCGCATGACGCTTCTTCCGACCCGCATATCGCTCGCGGGCCCACAGGATGCTTCTTCGACCCGCATGACACTTCCCCTCGCAGTAGTGTGCCTATTTCATACCGCAGAATGAATCACCCGTCTTCCCCGCTCTAAAATAACATGGCAGTCTGACCTGACGTTACATAGGGAAGATGGCCAGCTCACTGCGTCGAGTCGGTGTCGTCGACTGTATTTGCGTTCGTTGTGTGGTTCTTCGGGCTCCCTGAATTGAAGCCGTGTCAAGCCGGAGCCGTGTTGACACATACCGTGTTAGCCGTGTAAACACCTCTCGTGTATACTCAGTGTCAGACACAAGACCGTGTAATACACGGACTTACAGGATATACCCGGCCTCCAAAATTACAGACGCACAGTCCACGCGGCGGACCCAGTGGGCCTGGATGGCCAAGATAAATCCCTCCGGCAGCAGGTGATGAGTCCGTCGTCCCAGCCGTACATGCCGCGTGAGCGTGTACTAACACGTACGAATGCACGATTAGTCGCAGTTGTACGTAGGACAATCAAGCAACACGCGCGAAAACTGCACGGGTCTTCTCATGTATGTGTGGAAGACACGCACCGGGTACTGCACTCTGTTGCTGCAGCGTGCAAATTTTTTCGTCGTCATTACGTGGGACTATCTATGTGGGCCCGCCTGTAGCGGTTGCGTAAATAAAAATCATGTGTGTCCTTACATATGCGTGTATGTCCTTACGCATGCCTGTCCTTATCTCAACCGTCCTTGCGTATAGCACGCTGGCATTCATCGGAATCGCCAAGATGGACCTGAATGCGGTGCCGGGAACCGACGTGTGCGTGGCTCAGATCGACTACCCTGCGGGCACGTACGGCGGTGAGGCCGTGTTCGCACCGCGTAAGGGTGCCACCGCCGAGGACGATGGCTACCTGACTGTGTATGTGCACGACACCAAGACCGGCCAGTCGTACATGAACGTGTACGACGCGCGCACCATGGCCCAAAAGCCCGTGGCGTCCGTGCGCATGCCGCGGCGCGTGCAGTACGGTTTCCACGGCACCTGGGTGACCGAAGAGCAACTGAAGGAGCAGGTGATGTGGGGTTGATAAGGTCCCTGCTGACGTGAGAACTCTCTGAGGATAATGATGATGATTGCAGTACGCCGGCAGGGGCCTGCTGCTGGCTGGGGTGTAAGTATTATTCGTCGGGGACGGAACTGAGGGGTGACCCAGTCGTCATCATCCTGCATGCCCGCACCCCCAGGAGAATCCATACTTGCAGAGAAGGATTTATTTAGGATGGGCTTCATGCATGTAGGCATTCATCTTGTTGCTTGGGTCTTCGTTGAGCTCAGGACCCGCCGCAATCAAGGCGCGATTGTAACCGAACCGACCGTTACATGGTGGACCGGGCGTCCCACGGGCCCAGGCAGCTCGGCGATGACGCGAAGGCGCGATGATTTCGTTGGGGACGCTTTGGTTTTTTGGTATGGTTGTGGAGGCTTTTGGAGCCTAGCTAGCCTACCCACCGCCGGTTTTAGCATTTCGGCACAAACATCCGTCCGCCGCACGCACTCGCACTCCGACGGAGCAGTGAATCTATTGTTTGTGACGGACGGACGCATGGAGTGGAGTGGAGTGGATGGGTGTATGTATGTAGCAATGTAGGACTCCGTACTGCTGTCGTCGGTGCGGCATTTCGTTCGTGCTGCCGGCGCGCGCATTATTATATTGCGCCATTATTGTTCAGAACTACTGCTTATTGTCTTGATTCTTTGAGGAATCGACGACCGACTACATACTGCTGTCGGTGCGAGCAAGCGGGATTTCGTTCGTGCAGCACCGACACCCGCCGAACACGCACATTCATCACTGGTTATTTAGTACCGGGGGTACCGGGGGCAAGTAAGTAGAAGCACATCATCACTTCATCATCACTTCTTCGGGTGCGTGCGTGTTTAGGGGCCAGGCAGCAGGTCCGCCTACCTTGGCTGTTGATGACCGTACATTTGTTGCGCACTTGCAGCTTCGGGGCTTATTAATAACGAAGACGTATGTATGTACGTAGCGCACGAACCGCCGTATGTGCGTGTACCACGTGTGCTGTACGTACTGGAGAGCGCCTTGTCGCAGAGGCGTAGGGTACGTACGTGCGTAGGAACCGGGGCGGGTCGGCGGGTATTCGTGGCGCTGGATGTATGGCTGACGCCGAACGGTAGGTAGCTAGCTAGGATGCGCCCCCACCCCGGAACGACGTCTATGAGATCGATATACGGTATACTGCTGGCATCAGGAACGAAGGACCGACAGGTGCGTGTCCGTCCGTGCGTGATGATCATGAGTAGCACCCCTACGTAGCTACATGCGTGCGTGCGTGGTCCATCGTCACGCACACCTTTGCACGCACACGCATGATGCACGCACAAGCGAGCATCGATCCATCAGGATCCATCCGCCGCATGCAGGCAGCAGGCATCAACTGATGACATACAGCCTGCCATCCGCTGCTGAATGAAGCAATTCATTGACGAGTCGCAACGAGCGAGCGAGTTCCTGCTGTGCGTGTATGTGGGTGGTGTTTGTTTTTATGAATAATCATGATGTATCGATGTTACAGTGGACCCCGCGCGCGGGTCATGCATCATCGGTGACAGCTAGCCGCAGCTGTGTATTACATACGAGGTGTTGCACGGGAGTTAGATGCGAGGCTATCATGTGGTCGCGTGAACCGTTTCACCATGCACGGTGTTCGTGACTCCCCGCCGCCAAGCAGTCGCTCGGCGAGCTTGCGGTTGCTTGCGCATGAGCTAACGCGCGGGGGCTGGGCCAACGATGCCACCAAATGCACGGAGCCACGACTACTGCACAGCTGAGACTTGCTTGCTGGGGGTTGATACGTACGTCATCGGTCCGTCCCCGTTGAATTGAGGTATTGGGAATCGCCGCGACCCTTGGCTGGCTCGTCCACGCCGCCGCCGCCTGCCATTACATACGCGTCTGCTGAACCCACTCTCAATAGAGCGAGGGCGGAGGACGGCCACGCAGGACCCACCAAAATGTAACCCGTGAGTAATAACCGACCAAACAAATTACGTATACATCATCGAAAATGCAAGGGGTACGTGCGGGTCAACGTATCTGCGGCTGTATGTACGTATGTCGTCATGGCTGTTGATTGATTGATTGATTGATTGATAGATAGATAGATAGATAGATAGATAGATAGATAGATAGATAGATAGATAGATAGATAGATAGATAGATAGATAGATAGATAGATAGATAGATAGATAGATAGATAGATAGATAGATAGATAGATAGATAGATAGATAGATAGATAGATAGATAGATAGATAGATAGATAGATAGATAGATAGATAGATAGATAGATAGATAGATAGATAGATAGATAGATAGATAGATAGATAGATAGATAGATAGATAGATAGATAGATAGATAGATAGCCCTACCTGTAACGCCGGGTTACAGAATAAGTCCCTACAAATGAACCTGCACAGCATCTCGCCGTGTCACACTACCTACCTGTGGCGATCCATCCATTCTGGCCATCGATCGGGGCGGGAGACATCGCCGAACCACGCAAGGGGTACGGACGACTTGGCGATATATATGTACGCGCATTTCGCATAAAGAACTAGAATTATATCAAGTCACTGAACCGTTGCGTCTGTGTTGCGGGTTTGTGTTGATGGGCCTCAGCCGTGATTTTGGAGCGCGGCCGCCGCGAGATTGATCAAGCCCCTGGGCTCTGATGCCTACCTGTTCGCGTGCCGCTCATGGTGTAAGTAAAGCAGGGTTCTGGTTCCAAGTGGGGGTATCTCCGTCCCTAGTGCGTCGGTGTAGCGCTGTAGCCCCTCCTCCAGTGTTGGTGGCTCGCCGTCTAGTGGTTGCTGGGTTGACTGCTAGTGCCGGAAGCTCCGTTTCCAGCACTAGGCACGGTTCGTGACGACGAGCAAACCCGGTCTGCTTTGTCCGGCGCTACATCATTTGCCGCGCTTTTGACGGCAGCGCTTTAAAGGTAGGGTGGCCAAGATGTCCTGAATCCTGAGGTGACGCCGCCGCCGTACGTACGGCACGGAAGCAGTACATACGCTACGGCAGTTATAATGCGTGCGACCCCCTCGAGCGATCCTCAGCACGCAGCTGCTTGGAACACATTTCGCATTCGCATTATTGTGAGAACGGCTCCACAACTACGCCACTCGCCTGGCCGCACGCTCCGGGCTGTCCGGCGCCGCCTACCCCGCGTGGGTCGACGCCTTCGTCGCCGCCATCGGCCGCGCCATTGATGCCCACGCCGGCACGTACCGCTTCGACTGGCCCATCCTATCTGCTGCCGACCTCACCGCCCTCCGCCGCGCCGCCCGCGGCTTCATCATCACCGTCACCGACAAAAGCTCCGCTACCTTTCAGCTCGTGTGCGCCAAGCTCTACGCCGAGAAATGTATGCGCGACCTGCACCTTCACGACATCTTCGCCGTCCCGCCCTCCCCCCCGCCCACGCCCCCGACGCCGCCCCGCCACCTCCGCCCCCTCCCGCCGTCGCTCCCGCCCCGCCTCCGTTCCCCGCCGTCGCCGCCCCGCAGCCGCCCGCCCCCCCACCCCCACCCCCTCCCCCCGTCGCTCCCGCACCACCTCCGTTCCCCGCCGTCGCCACCTCGCAGCTGCCCGCTCCCTCACCCCCACCTCAGCCCCCTCCCCCCGTCGCTCCCGAACCGCCCGCCCCCGACGCCGCCCACGCTGCCCCTGCCGCCGCCCCCCCCCCGCCCCGACGACGCCGCCGCGGGCCCCCAGACACCGCCGAACCCCCCAGATACTACCAGCCCACCACCTCCGCCGCGATGCACGAACACTTCCAACACCACAACGCCCGCCTCGCGCCCTGGCAGCTCTCCCTCGACGCCCACCGCCCACCCGCCTACTAGGCCGGCACCCTCAAAACGCACAAGTCGCCCCCGACCATGCGCTTCCTTGCGTGCTCCCAAGCCTGCCCCGCCACCGCGCTCAGCGACCTCGTCACCGCCGTCTTGCGCGCCGCCGTCCCCTCCTTCGATGCCCTCTGGCGCGAACGCCTTCCCGGCACGCAACCCTGGATGTGCTTCTCCTCCCGCGCCGTCACCCGCCTCGTCGACACCTTCAACGCACGGCAGTACGTCGCCCGGGGCGCCACCGGCGGCCCACCGCCTCTCGCCTTCGACTTCGAACGCCTCTACACCAACCTTCCCCACGCCCTGCTCCGCACCGCCCTGCGCGACCTCCTCGCCGCTTGCCTTGCCGCCACCCCCTACATCAGCGTCACCACCATCGACCCGCCGCCCCACCGCCCTAACGACAAGCCCCGCCACACCGTCACCTTCCACGCCGCCTCCCCTGGCCCCCGCTGTCGGATCCGGGACCGCACCGCCATCCGCGTCTTTACCCTCACCGACTTCCAGCTCGTCCTCGACTCCCTTCTCGTCTCCACCTTCATCGCCTTCGGCCCCGCGCTGGTCCGCCAGGTCAAGGGCATCCCCATGGGTATCTCCGCCGCCCCCTTCATCGCTAATCTGTTCCTCGCCTGGTATGAATACTGCTTCCTGCTGCAACGCCACCAACCCAACGTCACCCCGGCCGAGAAAGCTATCCTCACCCGTTTCCAGTACTCCCTCCGCTATCTCGATGACCTCCTCTCCCTGCACAACCCCTATATCGGCGCCTACCTCTCCCGCGCCACGGTTACTGGCAACCTCCACGGCATCTACCCGCACGAGCTCTCCGTCACCCCGCAACGCCATGACCACCTCCCCGCCGGCTCCGTCCCCTTCCTGGACATCCTCCTCGTTCCCAGCCCCCACGCTGACCGCCGCCGCTACCTCACCCAACTTTACGACAAACGCGTGCAACCTGCCTTCGCCAGCGTCCGCCTCGCCCGCTTTGTCGCCCGCGACTCCTCATCCGCGCCCTCGTTGCCCAAGGCTACCCGCGCAAGCACCTCCTCGCCCAGTTCGTCAACCTGCTGGCGGCCGTACCCCAGACCTTCTACTTCGCGCGACGCTCCACCCACAAGGATATGCTGGCGATCGTCCACACCCACCTGCGCGATCACCCCGCCGCCCCGCCCGCCCCCGGCCCTGACCGCCCGCTCCTTCGTCCCCGCACCGGCGGGGCGTCGGCGGCTATCCCCTCAACGTTCCAACGGGCGCTGCTGTGTAACGGCGTGGGTCTGTGTGACGGCGCGGGTCGGCTTCGGGCCCGTGCTGGGTTTTGCTTGCGTATGCCCTCCGGGCCGGCGTCGGGTTTCGTGTGAGAGTGCCCTCCGGCGCGCGGCCTCCGGGCCGGCCCGGCCGTGTCGCCCCCCCACCTGTAACCGTTACGACGTCTTCGCCTCCCCGCCCCTCTCCCCCCCCCCCCCGCGGCACCTCACCCCGCACCTCACGAACCCAACACAGCCCGCCCGACCGCCCTAGGCGCGCCACCCCGCGGCACCCCACATGCAGGGGCTGCCCCGCTACGACCGGGCACGGTGGGGAGCCATATCCCGAACGTGGCCCGCCACCCGGTCGTCCGTCCCCGTGTCCCTGCCCCATGCTTGCTCCCCCTGTCGTACATGCCGTACATGTCGTACGGCCTCCCGTCCCCGTCCCATATCCCACTTCCCCTCATCCGCCCCGTCCTCTTTCGCGCCGCGCTGCCGCCCCGCCATTCTCGCGTGCTGTCTTCGTTTTGATGTTTCCTTTTGTCATTCCCTACAATCGTTGCCACCCTCGCTCACTCCGTTCCTCGGCTTCCCTCCCTGCATCGCCATGGCCCTGGACATCGCTCGCGGCGCGGCTACTCCGTCTACCACCACAGGTCGGTAACGTATCTGTCCTTTCAGGGTTGGGTTGGGTTCGCCGTTTGCTTGTTGTGGCACTGCGGCAGCGCGGCCGCGCCGCCACGCGCCCGCGCGCGGTCTTTATGTTTTCGTTTGCTCTGCAGGTACCGCACCCCGTAAGTATACTGCGTTATGCTGGGTGTGCCCGGGTTCGTTCTGCGGGTTTATTTATTTTTCTCAATTTAATCCACAACTGCCCATCCACCTATTCGCATGCCCAAGCTATAACCACAGCGCAACATGAAGTCGTCGTCGGTCGCCCTGAAGGGCCCGCCCTCGCCTTCCGGACCGCGTGACGGCTCACATACAGCAACCCCATCCATTGCGCAATGCAGTACCCGACAGCACTTGCTTACATTGCTTGCATGGATGGCCTGGGCACCAACACACTACATGTATGCCCTTGCCGGAACCCCGGAAATGCGTCGCGCCATAACTCTCCGAGTACAAGCGAGGTGCGTGGGTAAGCGCGCCGTACAGCGAGCACGGCAGTCGATCGAAGGGGCAGCAGCAGGATGCATGCGTGCAGCAGTCCGAGGTTGTGAGTGGGCGAGCGGAGCATCTCACGCGCACCCGCCCAGCAGTAGTACGTAGTAAGAAGCGACCCACCCGCCCCCCCTACACACGGTGCTTCAGCTAGGTGATGAAAGCGACAACGTCAACAAATTCGACCAGGCAACCTGATGACGACGTACGTACGTCCTCCTGCGCTGTCATCATGTCCCAGCAGCCGATCTATCTGGCGATGTCATCCCGGGCGCTTACCGCGCGGGCGACTTGGTCGTCTGGGGAGCCGGCGGCCATGCATGCGTCACTTGTGACTCTAGACAGCGAGACAGACAGACAGACCGGCGGCAACCCGTCGTCCGCTGGCCAGCCAAGCAACCTCGATCCCCGCCCGTGCGTGTACCAGGCCACGTGCCGCCCGCCCTTGCTTCCTCCGCATCCCGCACATACATGCTGCCTCGCCGAGCACGCCGTATGATGAACTCCCTACCTCAGCTGAAGCCCATACTTGGCATTATTACTCCGCTTTTGGCGGCAAATAAAATCAGTTTGGCGGTTGCGAGGTCATGGTATTACTCCGCTTTGGGCGGCAAAACCAATTTGGCGGTTGCGAGATCATGGATGCGAGGGTACGTTGCCCTCTCGTCCAGCTGCGCCTGCGCCCACAGCAGCAGCTTCAACAGCAGCGGCAGCCGCGGCTCCCGCTCCTGCGCCTGGCTCTGCAGGATTGCTGCGTTGAGCTCGCTGGCGGTCTTCTGCCGTTGCGCCACGTCCATCAGGTCCCCCACGGGGCTGGCCTTGCTGTCCTCGAACGCCAGCAGCGCCACGGTCCGCTCTGGCGGGTCCGGGGGTGTTGGGGATGCGCGGGCCATGACCATACATCCACCATACCTGCCTCACCACTCGCGGGGAAGGCGACATCACCGCGCGAGACCTTGTCGCGGCCCGACCAATACAAGATGCGAGGCCCGGGCCGAAGCCATGCGCAGTCCTTGGAAAGGGAGTCTGTATCGTCTCCCGGAGCAGGAGTGGCCGAGCAGGGACTGTGCAGAATATGCCAGGCTCATCAATACGTATGCCCACCCGCCTCGCGGCGTGGTTGTTAATAAAGACGCGACTGAAGCATCAGGTTCCGTTCCACCCACCAATGCCGTGCCATGGACACCGGCCCACCTTGTGGTCCTCAGCATCAGCATGCAAACCATCCCTAGCGGCGTGACATGCATGGGGTCTGTCACCTTCCACCCACCTAGCTCCTCAAGGAACTCGGCGTTCTCCTCCGCCAGCGGCGCCAAGTTCTCCTGCGCGAAATCCAGCGCGGCCTCCACATTCCCTGAGCGGATAAGCTCTATGAGCCGCTGCTGCTGCAGGTGGAAGAAGAGCTTTGGTTGGGACTCCAGAATCTGCGAAGTCAAGCAACGCGGCGGGAGACTTGTGAGCGGGGGATTCATGGCCCTCGGCCGCCCCTGGAAAGATGCCGCCGGCGCTGTTACAGGCGTCGTGGGAAGCCGAGGGACGAATCGCGGACTGCAGCGCAGGTGACCTAAACATCTGCCACGAAGAACACACAAGTCCCCAACTGCGCTGAAACTCCAAACGCCTTGAAAGCGCTGGGCCTGTGTACCAGTGGTGTTGTGTCATGGCTGCTTTGCGCGTCCTACTTCCTCACCCTCTTACTTTCCCAAATTCCCTCCTCTCCAAGAATAGGGGGTTGCAGGCTGGTACGCCAATGCACCTTCAACCCACGACACCAGGGGATTTGCACACCTCCGGATCCAGGTCATTAACGCGTTCCATGGCCGCCTCGACGTCGCCACCTTGAAGCGCTTTTCGCACTTCCATACGGTCCGTTATGGCGTCCAGGTTGACCCCAGGTGATGTTCCGCTTTCTTTCTCAAACATCCGTGCTGCTTCAACGTATCCCTGGGGCCGGAGGTCAGTGACATCAAGTACCGTGACAGCGTGTGGGGTCCTGGGACAGCGTGTGGGGGCCTGGGACAGCGTGTGGGGTCCTGGGACAGCGTGTGGGGGCCTGGGACAGCGTGTGGGGGCCTGGGACAGCGTGTGGGGGCATGGGACCGCGTGTGGGGGCCTGGCACGGCGTGTGAGGGCCTGGGTTGGGGAAAGTTTCGAAACCCGAGGCCAGCGAATCCCCCCGCAACACGGACTGCGTCTCCCAGCCTAATTTCGTGGATCATCCCCCCCCCGTTCACTTGTTGTTCGCACCTCTGTAACGAGAAAATTCATGATGAGCCTGTTCATGTCCTCCTTGGGCACCTTGACGCCGGCAAGTTTTTGCTCCCATGCATCCAGAGGGATATTCTTTTTGCTTCCAGCCTACATGACCAAATATGATTAATGATAGGAACCTACTAAGCAAAGGCACGATAGATGCTGCACCTCACCTCACCCCGGCCCATTTGTTATGATAAATCTCAAGGTACTATTTATGATCAGTTATATGTGATGGACGGTTAACGGATGTGTTCGTGGTTCAGGAGGCAGGTCAGACCTACTGACGCACTCTGGACACGTCTGGGAAATTCCTGCTTGTTTACTACGACACAATGCGATGCCGTTATTCAGCAATAGATGCATATTTGCAACTTACGTCGTGTCACAAGACTAGGTTTTTCTACCTTCGTATTTTGCTCCGAAGCTGCACAAATTTCGGGAGGGAATAGCATCAGTAAGCGCTTCGGGACTTTCAATAACTTGCAGAAACTTATTAAGCATCGACTGGGGTTGTCCTTGCGTTTGCGTGTCAATTATCACTCATTGTTGGGCAGCGGGAACATTTGCTTCACGGCGCTCGCTAACATCGAATTCATTAGGACGTCAGAAGTGGCCAGGATAGGACTGTAAAAGCATTGTTTTTGAGTCAGCAGCAATTGAACGACGGGCAGGATACAGGCGGCAGCATTATGCCCACCGCGTCAATATTCGAGTATGTGGCTTCGAAGCTTGAAGAGCCTCCCCTCACTCCAGAGGAGGTAGACCATCAATCTATACTCCACGGGATGCAATCCAGCGATTCCGAATCCTGACACCCATCGTGCGTGGTGTTCACCCCGCCGTGGTGCCGCAGCTCGAGTTTTTCGCGGAGCACGAGAAAATCGAAATCATCCCGAACTTCACCCTCAACCTACCTAACAGTATGCTGACGTGTATAGAGGTGCGTACCCGTGCACGGGTTCGCGCGCTTTCAGACGGGCACACTCAAGGAGTTCACTTCCGCAAAAACGCAGGGCACGTACGGCCCTTTCCGGCCCAACATACCCATTCGGGTACCCTTATACCTGGCGCTTTCTCTGTACCGGCGAGGCAAATGTCGCATACAGCTGCCCAGTTGGATGACAAAGGAGGAGCTTAAAGGTAGGGATTGTGGCTCGATGTACCCTCGGCCCTGGGCTGTGTCTTTTTAACCCTTGGCCTACTTTGGAACGAACAGCAGCTCATGAGCCATCTGCTGGGCATGCTGACCCTTCAGGCACCCTCGACGAGGAGCGGACCCACCCGCAGTACTTTCAGCCGGTGCCGCCGTACTATGTGGAGATCAGCAAGCTGCTGTTTACGGAGGCGCGCGCCATCTTCGGCAGCAACAGCGAACTTTGCGAGGTGCGCTGAGGCGAGGGCGTACCCTGGCCCCTTCGGGGTTTTGGGCTTGCCAGCTTGTTTACCCATGCTCCGGGTGAGACTTGGGGCCCCGCCAACGGTCCGCCCGACGATCAGGACGTGGGAACACGGCTTAGGCGTCCTGATTAATGCAGAGTAGCAGTAGAGTAGCAGAGACGCATACAGTACATGGAGTCAGTATCTCAGTAATGTCTTCCAGGGAGCCATGCCAGGCCGGACAGGTTGTTTCAGTTGCCCATTGGGCATAAGCCCATTGGGCTCAAGACGGTGGTACAGATAGTGGGCGCTGGGCACAGCCATGCCGTCCTTGACGCGACATGTGCAGCATATGCGCGTTCACTGTGTCTGCGCGGGACCTGTCCCTGCGCTGTCCCTGTGCGCGACCACAGATCCAGGACCTGGTCGAGGAGCTCAAGAAAGTGCGCAACAGCAAGATACAGGATGGCCTCCGCAAGGTGTCGGGGCCCATCACCGTCAAGCTCAACCACCTCAGCGCATCCGAGAGCAACAAGATCCGCCTCCTGTTCGAGAGCTCGCTCAACGTCTGGCACCAATTATCAAAGGCGAGTGCCGTTGACACGGGGTGACGGAATGGAGTTGTCACGCGTCGCTGCAGGATGTGCTTGCAGCTAAACACGGCCTCCTCCCGCATGCTTCTCTGCTCCTGCCTCGCAGAATGACAAGGAGTGGCAGGAGAATCGGCTAGCGGGAAGCGACACCCCGGCCACGCTGTAATGCCACGCGAGACCTTGCTGTGGTGTTACTCGCGGTCAAACCAGGACCGCATGCCAGCGTACGCGTAGTCAGCTTCCGGTTCTCCACAATATGACCAAACAAAATTGTTCGTTGCCAATGGCGGCATGTGCGCTGACCTAAATAGCGAAGGCCTTCGAGGTCGGCCCATTAAAATGCATGCCAATGCGTTCGCTCATGAAAAGAATGTGTCTCAACTGCGCATCCGTAACGAGTCATGTTGCCGTCATGTTGCCGTAAAACACGTTCAACCTTGCGTCATGAAACGATGCCACCGGTAGTTCAGTGCCGCTTGTGCATTGCGCTCAATCACAGAGCTCGGAAGTCGGGCGACACTGCAAATGTAAACCCTAATCTTGCAAGTTCAGCTCTACGGCTCGCCGCAATACGAACGCTCAGTACGTGCATTTCAGCCTCTAAGCGTGACGCGCAGTGCATGCATGTCAGCCTCCAAGCGTGCCCGCATGTGTTTCTAATCCAGCTCACTTAAGTCAACGCCATCGTCCCCGCTGGGCCGCGCGCTGTCCGCTGCACCCGTGACGCCGCTGGCATCGGGCGCCTTGGCGCCTGCCTTGCCATCGACAGCCGGCCCTGTGCTCCCACCGTTCTGAGGTTGTGGGGCACCTGCATCGAGCTCCATCTGCGCAGCCTTCACAGACTCGAGATACACGTGTGCGTCGTCCTCGCCAGCAGCGCGCCAGTGCCCTTCCGAAATGGGCTTGCCATCCCGTGCCAGCTCCTGCCGTTGGCTCGAGAGCTCTGCGTGTAGAACAGGTGCAGGGAATTGCATGAGGCAAAGCTGGCTGTGAGGTCGGGCTGTTGAGTATCCCTCTCTCGACTAATACACACCATATATTCTGTCACCCCCATATCGGGTCCAGACAACTTCCGTCTCACACTCTCAGGGGGGCGGATTCCTTGACACCTATCCGTACGAGCGTTAAGGAGAGTGTCGGTGGGAAACTTTACACGCGTGCAAAAGTACTCTTATCGTCTGTCCCACCTGCCGGCTCATCCTCTCCTGGCCGGGCGGTGTATGCTGCCAGCCGCTGCCGCGCCTCCACTAGCTCCGGGGGATCCTCGGTGAACTCGTACTCGCCGTCACTGAGCTCGTCCAGGGCAGGGTCCGTGTCGCCTTCTGGCAGGCCAAGCCGTTTCCGCCGCTGGGGGGGGCATGATGAATATTACGGGCGTCACTTGTATGAGAAGGTTACGGGCGTAAGGTCCGCAAAGCGTGACACAACCTGCAAACTGCTGGACGGAGGTATACGAGCCGGCCGCGATTGACCTCTGCATGGGGACTCTTTACCCGTGATGTCCGTCCAGCCGGTGAAACCCCAAGTGCCGCACCTCACGCCAGCCTTGCGCCCGCATCTGCATCATAAACTCGTGGTTCTTGCGGTTACGTTCGTCCTCCTCTTGCTTGAGCTGGTTGCGCATGGCCCTCTCCGCGTCCAAGCCACCTTCAAGCCTACGAGGTCCCGGGCAGGTAGAGTACAGGATTACGCACATACTTCATCACGAGTCTGCCTGACCTAGTGGCATCGCAGCTGGGACCGCGCAAGCATGCCCGTCGATATTCAGACCGCGCAACCATGCCCGTACGATGTTCAGACACAGTCAACCCCCTGGCTGGCAAACCGTCACGACCCGACGTACCACGCCTCCGCAATCTTCCGCTCATTTTCGAACACAGGGCGGTCGTCCAGGTACGTCAACGTGGGGATGCTGGTGATGACAACCTTGCGGTAGTTCCGAATGTTGGAGACGATGGGGTTGCCTTTTAGGTACAAGCAGCGCAGGTCCGGGATCTGCTTGAGCACATCTAGGATGGCTGGGTCCGAGAGCTGGTTATTCTGCAAGTCCAGTGTCTGCAACGCCTTGCACTCCGCCAGATGCTCCACCGACTCCAGCGTTGCGAGGTGGTTGTGTGCCGCTATCAGGGTTTGTAGGGATTTGCAGCACGACAGCCCCTCGAGACGGGTGAGCTGGTTGTTGCTGACATTCAGCGTGTCCAGGTTCTCCACAGCCTCCAGGTCGCTGATCTTGTGGATGCAATTCTGCTGCACGTATCTGCGGCATGCGGGGGGCGAGCACAATACCTTCGACCAAGGTCGGGACCCCTCAACACGCAACCCGACTCACAAGCACTTCAGCTCCTTCAAGGGCGGCAGTCCCTCCAGGGTCTCCAGCACGTTACCCTCCAAGAATAAAGCTTTCAAATTAACATAGTCTTCTAGACCGCCAATTTGCGAGAAGCCCTTGAAGTTGCAATACAGCTTATCATTCAGCGACGGTGTACGGTATAATTGATTTTGTTTACAAATTTCTAGCAATGCTTCCTTTGTCATGGAGGCACACATTGTCACCCGCTGGTCCGCGGCCCCTAACGGTTGCCCGTCGTCAAAGGAAACATGAAAGGCCTAGAATATAATTGTAATAAATATCTGCAGGAATTCACTCATCTGGGCAAACCAGAAACGAGTTAAATGAGTGTACTACCGGTTGTACGGTATGGTGTGGAATTAAAATGTTTCCCTAACACCCGCTTCCATGTTGTTCGGCATCACAATTATCAGCGTGACCTGCAAACTGTCTTCCCCGTGGTTACACGGACATTTGGTTCCATTATGTAGATCAGAATACTTCTTGACAGCTCGGAAACCATGGCGGACGCCAAGGCCCTCGTGGCCGTGCTTGAAGTCGAGGATGATGAGGAGACGCTTCAAGAAGCTCTTGCGGGCATCACTTCCCACTTAGAGCCGCTACTGGAGCTGCGGAACGCAGGGCAGCTCAGTATGGACACTTTGCGGCCAGTCGCCCGAGCGCACGGTCCCGTTGTGACAGCGTTGGTGAAATGCATCGGTAACAGGCTTTTGCCTAATCAAAATTACAGCCAGGAGCAGCTCCTGGTCTTCGGAGAGGCAGCCTCCATTGCCCTATATTCGGTGGACATTCTGCGCCCGGTGCTTAAGGCTAGTGGGCACGAGCTGGATGTTCAGCGCTACAATTTCGTGCGAAAACTAGCTGCGTACGGGTTGCACGAGCACGCGATGGCGCAGGGAAAGGTGCTCCTTGCGTCGGCTTCTGTAAGCCCAGGCACAGCGGCCGGACCCGGCGAACTGCACATCGCGGCCGTTGCGAACGTGCTGGTGTGCTATGCGGAGCTGGTAAAGCAAGGATCAAGCCGTGCTGATGCCCTCTGGAAAGATATTCACGGACCTCTGGATGACTTGCTTCACTTGGCCAGGTCAGATTGGCCGTGACCGCGTTGACGGGGCGCTCCCAATAGCTGATCATCGTGATTGTCTCCCCCAGGGATGCGGCTGATATCATGAAGGCGTCAAAGCGACTCGACGTCGTACTGAAGTGCCTTGGCAAGGTATAGGAAAACGCGCGTGCACCTGCTGAAGGCAGGCTTCCGTTGGAGGTGCTCCTAACAAATCATGGCTACGTGTGCAGGTCGCGGAGACGTGGCAGTACGCAAGCGTCGTGTGCAATCTCACTCCCATTGCGGTTGCACAGCAGCTCAGCGCTCTCACGGCGTGCGCTGCGATTTGCCGGCAGGAGCAGGTGATCCAGCAGGTACGGATCCAGTTAGATGCAGGCCCTGGATGCAGTGGATCTTGTGGCCAGCGGACCCGCGGCCTTTGCTATTGGGAACGTCCACAAATTTGGGGCGACCCCGCAGGTACTGGCGGACGACGCGGCCACGGCGCCTGACACGGTCAAGCTGACCATGATGAACTCGCTTGTGTACCTCCTCGCATCTGATGGTAGGACAGTGCCATGTTTGCCTTGGGGCGTTGGCT
The DNA here is from genome assembly GCA_003117195.1 of Eudorina sp. 2006-703-Eu-15. Lineage (NCBI taxonomy): Eukaryota > Viridiplantae > Chlorophyta > Chlorophyceae > Chlamydomonadales > Volvocaceae > Eudorina > Eudorina sp. 2006-703-Eu-15. The sequence goes on along the minus strand of BDSI01000006.1, from coordinate 792,655 downwards.
TGCGTAGCGCCCGTGTGGATTCACCTCCTCCCCCCGCCTCTATCTCGCAGGTTCCTTGCCGGCGCCCCTGTTGCCCCTGCTGCATCAGCTATTCGTAAGCCTCGTGCAGAAGCGCGCCGGTCCCCTGCACCCGCCGACGCCCGGGTCAGTCATTGCCACAAACGCTCTCGTCACAGCCAATCACGGACCTAGCTCGTTCTCACTTGACAGGCTCGTGGCCCCCTGCAGGCCGTGCTCTGGCCAGCCGTTGGCCGCGCTGCTGCATGTGGCCTTCGGTTTGCAGCATTGCGCTCTTACGGGCTCGCCAGATGAACAGCTCTGTGCGCTGCTACGCCAGTTGGCGTCTGCGGCGGAGGATCTGGCGGCTGGATCTGCAGAGCTCAGCCAGCATGAGCAGCGCCTGCGTTGGTGCTGTTTGGACGGGCTGCGCGTCTCAGTGGCGGGCATCCTCACTCAGCTGCTCAGCGCGCCTCAGTGCGCAGGTGCGCAATCTGTAAAGAAGCTCGCGCTTTTAAGAGGCACCGTGCGGCTTGAGTGGCTCCTTGCTGCGTACTGCAAACCTGATCTTTGATGGGCGAGCGAGGTGCTGTCCTGCTAACCTCGAACCGTCGGAACAAAATCCTTTCTGTAGGCGGACTCCTGTGTGCTCTGTCAACGTGTATGGAACTGCTGTGCGACGCCAGCTTGCGCATGATCAGCAACGGGGACGTCTGGGATCTCGAAGCGGTAAGACGCAAGGTGCTCATCGCCTTCGTCACAATATTCGTGATACTCACCCATCGGTTATCGTGTTGTCTGTTGCAGGCGGCACCCAGTGGGACTTCAGCTGTAACCATTGCTGTGCGCATCCAAGTGACACACGCGCTGTGCAGTGGCCAGCTGGCGACGCTTCGCGACGACGTCTCGCGAAGCTTGGGGCTTCTGAAGTGCATGCTAGACAGCTCAAGGGAGCGCGCAACGCCGGGGGCCGCCGGCGGTATGGGCCCCGCGGTACTGCACAGCCTGTCCGCCTCGCTCGGAAACGCGGGTGAGTCGCAGACCCCCTCGCAAACCGATGAGATGCTGTTTCGGCTCACACATAGTCGCATCCGTACCTGCAGGCCTAGACCTGCTGCAGGCACAGCACGCATCGCCGGCGGCTGTGTTGCTCCAGGCGGCTGCGGAGCTCGCCCTTGAGCGCGCGCGGCAGATGCGCAAGCAGGGGGAACATGGTCCCGATACGGATGTGTCGCAGCTGATCAAAAAGTGCAAGTCGCATGTCACGGCACTTCAGCAGCTGCCTGCGCACGATCTCGCGATGTCAGCAGCGGCCTCGTACGTGGCGCAGCTACACTCGGTAGGTTTGTTGCTGTGCTGCTCCCGGGGGTTTGGGCCGAGCAGGAGAAAATCACTTCCCTAAGAAAACATTTGCTATCACTTTGCTGCGCAGCTTGCGGACGACAAGGCCCACCTCTTGTGGTCGATCTCCAAACAGTTCGTGCAGTCCAGCTTGGCCACCTACTACGCCGCCATGGCCGCAGCCGTCGCAGCGGCGCCCCAGGCGTCGGCGGGTTCCGGGGAGGGGTCCGCAGCGGTGCCAGCGGCCCCGTGTAAAGCTAATAGGCGCGGAGGGCGGCTGCAGCGGATGCAGACAAACTCGCAGTCGGAGGATGCATCCTCACAGCGCACAGCGAAGCAAGCCACTGCGCCAGAAGATGCGGGGCGCCCAGCGATGCCTTCTGCGGCAGTACCGCCGCCGCGCACTCTGGTACAGCTACTGGCAGCAGCAGCCTTGGAAAGACGCGGTTGGCCGGCGCTCCTTGACTCCCTGGATATGTACGCCGTGCAAGAGCTGGAGGTGGTGCGGGAGGAGGCCAAACGGCGCGAAGACGACGGCCTGCAGTCACTCTACTGTGCCGCAGTACTGGGTAAGCGGCAGGGCCACTCACAAGCTAGAGCATGGTCCGGAACGTTTGTCTGCATGCCGTCATGCTTGCTGACTACCTTGAGTGATCGCCCTCAGGGTTTGAGGATGTCTCGTCGTGCGTTTCCCCATTGTCCGCCAACCCAGATACCTTGAGCAAGTGCGCCAAAGTCGCAGACAGCAGCGACGCCCAGCGGGCCCGCGAGCTCCTGGTGAAGTCTGTCACGTTCAGCTCGGCGCTCGACACGCAAATCAGTGACCTGCGTGCCTCATGCGCGCTCCTCGACACGCTGTTGACGGAGCTCCCGGACCCGGCACACAGCCTGACGCCCTCGGCGTTGGGCATCCTGGACTCAGCGGCGACGGCGCATGCGCACCTGGGCCTCTGCCTCGCGCAGAAGCAGTTGCAAGGGCGCAGCTCTGCGGTCAGTCACGGTACATCTGTACCATGCCTCGTCTCATTGTACACGCTGTGGATATGTTTTTGTCGATAGGGCTTCAGAAAAGTCCAGCGCATGGGCAGCTTGGTCAATGTTGGACGTGCACCTCCATTCTGTTGAGAGGATCTCACCATGTCTTTGGCCAACCTGTGGTTGCTGTCCGACCCTTCCTTTTCCCCCGGCCCCAGGACCAGGAAGCTCCGGCAGGACACATTTCACAGGCCATGTCCTTGTGGGGCCGCCTCTTGGCGGCGCACAGGGGCAGCGCTTCGGTGCTCACCTTCCGCATGCCGCAGGTGACACTGCACGCGGCCCTGCAGCTCCAACAGTACGTGCACCTGCACGGCGGCGAGCTATCAGAAGCTGCCGACTTCAGCCTCGACGTCGTTTGGCGACTCGTGCGCGAGCTCAGCATCCAGGCAAGTGCTTGCAAATGCCGTCTAACATCTGCAAAGTGCCAGATAACGAGGACGAGTCCCAGTGGGCGCTCAACTGGGATGAAAACAAAGCCCCGCGGATCAAGGAAAGCAAAGCAAGTTGGCATCAAAATAGGTTATGTGTTAACCTGCAGGTGAAGGTCCGCGAGCAGCAGGCGTATCTGCTGTCGGTCACAATGCCTTCCACGACGTGCACCGCGTGGGTGCTCGCCAGCCAGCCGCTGGTGCCCCTCGCGGAGGCGCTCGCGGACGCGTATCAACACAGGAAGCTCGCCGAGATCTCCAAGATCACAGAACCAGTCAGGTAGGCGCTTTCCTTGGTATCCAGGGTAGGTCGTTTCTTATGGCTGCAGTCCGGGTTTTGGGAATTAAGAGAGCAACGATTGGCCCAAACATGCAGGGATGTGTACGCGACGGGCGCGGCGGACCACATTGCGGTCGCCACTGCCGCGGGCGCCTGCGCCACGGAGCTGGAGCGCAGCGGCTTTCTGCGGCACGGCCCCGCACCGATGCTCCTGCGCAGCCAATGCCACCAGATAGCGGCCGCGGCCTACCTACGCGCGGGAGACACGGCGAGTGCCTATGTGCAGGCACAGGAGGCGCTGCGAATCACGTGTGGCCTGATGGTGACCCTGGAGTGCCCGCCGCTCTCACTTAGCGGTACCGCGACTGGGAACAGGGCGGCGCCGTCGGCGTCCACGGCGACGCAGGGAGATCTGACGCCGGCCGAAGCAGCCGCAGCAGCCGTTAAGTCGGGAGTGGCGACAAGCGCGCTGGACTACGCCGCGGATGCGTTGGTGCAGGGCGACGTGGACGGCGGCACAGGGTACGGAAGCGATGCCCCTAACGGCAGCCACGGCGACGAAGCCAGCGCGCCGAAACGGAAGCCCGGCCGCGTCCTCAGTGCCTGCCTCGCGTGGGCGACCGCGGCGGTGCACCTAGCGTCTCTGCACAGCGCAGCTCGGGTTTTCGAGGCGGCAGGCTGCGTTGAGGACGCCACCTGTCTGTGGGAGGAGTGCGTGCGCGCAGCGGAGCTATTCAACGTGCCGGCGGTGCGATTCCTGTGCCGCACCTACCTCGCAGAGATCTCCTGTCGCCGCGGTGACGGGGAAGCTGCTGCCACGCATCTCAAAGCCGCCGATGCGGATGCTGGTTCCCGCGCGTTGGCCCCCGGCGCGTCCTGTGTTGAGACGGCGCTTTTGAAGGCGCATTCATGCGCAGTGCGCGCGCGGCTCGCCCTGCTGCGCCAGCAGCCTCACCAGGTGCAGGATACCGCCCAGGAAGGCATCGCTGCCTGCAATGCAGGGTTGGAGTCAGGGCACACGGGACAGACTGGCCGTGACGGGCAAGGCGAAACTGATGGCCTGGAGCGCCGCCATGGGGCGTTGGTCTGGCATGGCGTTTGCCTGCGTGTGCACCTTCAGAGGCTGCACGCGGAGGCCCTCTTGCAGCTCGGGCGCCGTCAGGAAGCTGTCGGGCTCTTGCAGAGCGCCTTGGCGCAGCTGCAGCAGGCAGCGGCGGCAGCGGCTTGCTCTCGTCGCAGCGTGGCCGACATTTGGCCCGCTGATTATGGACTGACGCTGGCGCATCTTGCAGCTGCGGCGGCGCCCGCTGCGTCACCCGCCTGCCGGGGCGCTGCGACTCTGGTGGGCCTGACCAGCGCTTCCTCTGTTCCGTGCGATGGAAAACTGACTCGAGCTCAACCGTGCGCCAGTGTCGCGTCGGATACGACGGACATGTCAGCGACCTCTGACCAGTCGAGCAAGAAGGGTAAGCAAGGAGTGATCCACTCCGTAGTGTTTGTTTCGGGTGGCTGTGTCACGGGGGTGCTGATGGACTTTTGTGCTTCGTGTCCCCGCAGGCAACAAGGCGAAAGCCTGCAGCAGCTCGCCTTGCAAGGCCCGCGCGCAGTGCCCGCAGCGCCAGGGCCAGCAATCGGACGCGGTATCTACGGACTCGGTCGATTTGCTCAGCAGCATGCCATCGCTCCTGCAATCCCTGCGGATCTGCTGGCAGTTGCCGCTCGCGGCTGTTTACGCCTGCCGGCAGCTGCTGCACGCGTCCATCACACTGGGGCTGCCCTACGCCGCCATGATGTTCCTGCACCTCGGGCATGGAATGTCGTACGCCCGGCAGCAAGCCCTTCAGCGGGAATGGCGGCGGAATGCAGCCAGCCAGCGGTCGGGCGCGCACGCGGAAGAGGCAGCCGAGTCCACGGCTGACGGCGAAGTGGGGTGCAGCTCGACGCACCAGGGGAGCGCCTTGGCGGCGGATGTTCATGAAGCTGCCCTGGCGGTCCTCATGGGCCTCAACCTGGAAGGCGACGCGACCGGCACGGAGCCCCTGGCAAGCCTGGAGAGCGGTGCCAAGGCCTGGCTGCTCAGGGCACTTGATGTGCTGCCGCCCGACGCCGTGGTCTCCACCCTGGTGCAAGACGACCAGGGTGAGCGTGAAATGGGGTCTATGAGATGGGGTCTATGTTGCTGCTTTTGATGTTTGGATATGGCCCGGGGTGTTCCTTTGCGGGCACGACTGAAATCCGGGATGTCCTTTGTGTGCAGGTGAGGGGCTGCTCGTTGGCCGGGTTGCGCGTGGGGGAGCGCCGTTGTTGGTGGTGTTGCACGGGCTGGACGCGGGTACCGCCGGCCGGCAACCAGAGCGGGCTGCAGGCGCTTCGGTTGGCAGCGTGCTGGACCGGTGCACGGCCCGGCTGCGGCAGCTCTTGGACGAGAGCGGCGACAGCATGCACATGGACCAGGATGCCGCTTCGTCCCAGAGCCACAAAGCCAAGTGGTGGAAGGTGGGTGCTAATTGACCATGACCAACAAGAAGACAAAGACGTGTATCTACCCTTGGAGATGGCATTGCCAGGGCCGCATTAGGAGTTTAGGACTACTACCTACGTCGTGCGCAATAACACGGGTGCATTAACGGTGGTAACGCACGCGCCGGTCTTCAGTCTGTCACGACAGCACCTGGTACGCCCATTCTCACTCACACGTCACACCATACGCTGTACAACTTCGCGTCCCAACTGCAGACGCGTGTGTCCCTGGACAACAGCGTCAAGGGGCTGCTTCAGGATCTCGATGAGCAGTGCCTCGGGCCGTGGCGATGCCTCCTGCTGCCCATGCCGACCGCGCATCTGAGCGTGTGGCGCGAGGCTGCCGATGCCTTCATCGGCGAACACCTGTCCTCCGCCCTGGCCGAGCACCCGTGCAGCCGCGTGCACAGCCGGATGGCCGTCCTCCGGGAGCTGTTCACAGTCACGCTGTCGGGGATGCGCCACCTGCAAACCGGCGACATCGCTGCTCTGCTGGACCTCGTCTGCAGCCAGCTAGGGCTTTCGGCCGGACGCGCAAGCAGTCTGGCCATGGAGCTTGCTGCCGCCGAGGCGGCCGCGCGTGTCCAGTTCCTGAAGCTGCGGCCTGCGGAGCCGAGCAGGGGCTCAGAGCCTGCCGGCACCGCAGACCTCCCTAACGCGGATGCGTCCCCGGGACGAGGTCAAGTCGGCCGGTGCGCAGCGCCAGCGGGACCACGGGCCGCGTCGGCACGCACCGCCACCGGGGGCTCTGCTCGCGCAAGGCCGGGTGTGGCGTCCGGTTCAGTCCAGGGCAGCACGGCTTCTTCGAGGACGGGCCTGCGGGAAGTTACCCGGCGGACGGGTGCGGCGCCGCCTGGCGGGGCGCCGGAGCCCATGGACACTGAGAACCTGCCGCCGCAGCCCGCGGCCGCCGCCGCCGCGGCTGATGCCCGGGGCAGGCGCACGACACGCGCGACGGCAGCGCAACCTGAGGCGTCCAGGTACGACTGAGGCGTAATATCTTCTGCAGAGCGCCCGGGCATACTGCAAAGTGGTATCCCTTCCATGTGTTTCCCGGTGATTAGCGCTGCTAGCCATCCTTGACATTCTTCTGTGTTGACATTCTTCTGTGTAAGTGTGCTTGGTGAGGAGAATTCTTGTATCGTTGTACATGCCATTGCTTGAGAGCATCTGATGCAGGGTCGCCGTGACCTCTGCCCAACTCCCTATGTGTTGACCTTGCACATCCCAGCAGCCAGTCGGCCGCCTCCAAGGTTGCTGCGCGTGCGGCTTCGACGCGGCTGGGGACGCGCACCCGTGCGGGCGTGCCCGCGGTAGTGGAGGACCAGCCCGCCGAGAACAAGAAGGCGGACGCGCAACGCGGCGCTCACAGCGGACCAGCGACGCAGGAGGCGGCCTCTGTCAGCGGGCGAACGGGCTCTGTGGCCGAGGCTGGGGAGCACGTGCTACGGGACAGGGGCCCAGTGCTGCTCGTGTTGAGCCCGGCCCTGCACGCGCTTCCCTGGGAGAGCATACCGTGCTTCCAGGGATGTGAGCTCTATCGGATCCTGAGCCTGCCAGCGGCTTGTGCTGCAGCAGCAGCAGCAGCACAGCCTTCCGCGGCGGCCCCTGCGGGTGCGGCGAGTGAGTCGTCAGAAACGGGCAGCAAGGGTGCTGGTGGCTGCGGGCCTGGCCTCGCCGCTGGGCCGTCCGCCTTCTACGTGCTCAACCCTAACGGTGACTTGATGGACACGCAGCGCTGCTTCCAGCCCATCCTGGAGGCGCAGCCCCTCTGGGAGGTAAGCCCCTTGCTGCTGCAAAGTACTTGCTCTAGGACGTCCTGTGTCGTTCTCAGGAGCACCCCGTCAGTGTCATTTCCTCGCGTTCCGAAATGAATGAATGAACGTTACAGCGGGCCCCAGAGGGATCACCGGTGTATACCAGGGCAAGCCCCAGCAGGCCCCACCGCCAAGGCAGCAAGACACCTCCACACCTCAACGCCGCACCCAAAAACACACCGGGCCATGACCCAACCCAGCCAGACACCGAAGCAAGCAGAGGCGCGCAGCGGGGCAACACTACCAAAGGGATAGGCACAGCAGAGGGCAGAATCCCCAGAGGTGGATAAAGCCAAGCACAGGGGAGGTCGCCCACACAGGCACCCCATTACCCAGCTACCACCACCCCTGAGACACCCAGCGCTGCACCCTCTCGAGGTCTTGGAAGACCCACGCCTGGCTCGTGACACTGCCCGCTAGTGGAGTAACCCGCATCAGAAGAAATACCTAGGCCAAGCAATAACATACCAACAGGAGCCCTGCCTCCTACCCCATCTGAGGGCAGGCCAGGTCCCCAACTTGGGCCCCGGGTGGGTGAACCCGTATAGAAACAGGTAGACGGGGGCCCCATGCCTCAGCCCTCATCAGGAGTACACCGCAAGACTCCCCCCGACACTTTCAAGAAAGGGTGGAAGGGGTCCCCCGAGGTCCATCCACGTCTCGGGCGTCCCAACTGGGCAAACCCGTGAAGGCGCCCCCAAAGTCAGCTATTGCGCGCCGCTCCCCTTGCTCTGCCAATTCCGGTCCCGGCAGTACAGTCGGCCCGAGACCAGGTGCTGACCGCCGTAGGGCAGCCGCCATGAATCGGCGACCCGTCTCCATGGCCGCGATCGCGGCCAACACCACCACATCCCATACACATTGCTCCGCGGGTGGCGGGGGTTCCGCCAGCCAGACATGCGTCCATCATAACCGCGCCCCTAGGCGCGATTCCATCTGACCTACCACCGCCTGGGCCACCCGGCACGACCAGAAGTGGTGCTGGCGGGGTGTGTCTGTCCCCCCGCCTTCAGCTGGGTATCCCCCGCATCCACACCGCGCCGAAATGTCGACACTGCCAAAGCCCAGCACGTTGTTTGTTTGTTCGGTATGCATTCACGATCCCACATGGGCTGCCATTCCTGACATTCCCCGTGCCATTCCGCCCAGGGAATCATCGGCCTGCGCCCGAGTGCCGAGGTCCTGCTGGCGGCGCTTCAAACCCGCGACCTGTTCCTCTACTTCGGGCACGGCAGCGGCGAGCAGTTCTTGCCGCTGCCCGCCCTGCGCAAGTTGCATCGGTGTGCAACCTGCCTGCTGATGGGCTGCAGCAGCGGCCGCTTCCGCTTGCATGGCGCGTACGACCCGTCGGGTGCAGCCGTGGCCTATCTGCTAGCAGGTACGTGCGCAGAACCATGGTGCGTGGCTGGTGCCCTAGGGCATGTTTCTCGCAGCCGGTAGCCAGTCAGCATCTTTATGTTTTCGTGAGTCACACGGCAGCATGTTGCGTCCCGCCTGCAGGCTGCCCCGCGCTCGTGGCCAACCTGTGGGACGTCACCGACAGAGACATCGACCGCTACTGCCAGGCGTTGATGCACGCCTGGCTCGGCTGCGATGTGTCGCAGCCGGCAGGTGACAACGGCTCCGGCGCGGCCGGCACCAGGTCCGAGATGCCGAGCTCATCTCGACTGGGCAGCGAGTCGCTGGGTGTGGCAGTGGCGCGCAGCCGCGTCGCCTGCAAGCTCACACACCTGATTGGCGCGGCGCCTGTCTGTTACGGCTTGCCGCAATGGCGCGCGGGGTCCTGAATTGCGGTGTCCAGATAGGTTCTAGGCCGCGTGTCGTATTCATTACGAGTTGTTGGGGGGGGAGGGGTAGTACCGGGTGTCAGGGAACCCACCCGGGTGTCACACTACGAGGCACACCTCTTGTGACCCGAGTGGTAACAATCAACGCCGTGAGTTGCGCTGATGCAGGTTTGAGAGTGTAGAGTGTAGTACGGCTGGCTCTTTGATATCGTCGTGGTTTCGAATTCTAACCGAAGTGGTTGTCCGTGATTGTACGGCGTCAGTGACGCAGAGCTGACGTCCCACTATGCATATTTGTTAATGCGCTTAAAGTACCGATCGATCTTTGTTTGTCCTTACACCTTCGGCCCTGTGTCAATCGTCTGTGCAAAGCCGTTAAGGCGGGGTAACCACCGTTTCTCTGACTGGTGAAGTGTGAAACATCTGTAAGGTCACTGACAGCGTTTATATAGACCTTTTTTCTTGTCGTATCGACATTGGTGAACGGCGGTTCCCCGTGGCCCGTGCCCGCGACAACGTCGAAGCGCGCCAACTGTTGAACTGGAACAGCTTTAAGTGAGACCAGAAGCAAGTAGCTCGGCACCTTAAACGTATCAGGTACCATGGCTTCGCATATGGTCGCTTGCTCGTCTGCCGTGCCAATGAGACCTCAACAAGGCAGCGGCATTTCCGTCAAGCTAGCGCCGCTTAGGCTATGTCCACATCGGACTGCTCTACAATCTCAGCAGTTGAAGCATGGTCGAAAATTGGCAGCTGGTGAGTCTTTTGTCCGGCTTTCGTTTAAGGGTTGTTGCCCCGTGACTCCGGTAGCTTCGCGCTGCGCAGGCAAAGGCACGCAGCAGCAGGTCGTTAGCAATTCGCAACTCATCCGCAGCATATTTGACGTGGATAACGGACAGGTATGCAAGGATGGTGCTTACCTCAGGCTGCGCGACTGTCCGTCTCCGACCGCTAATGCCGACCCGTCTTGCGAACAGATTCTGGGCTTCGGTGCGGACTTGGCGGAGGATCATCCAGGTTTCAATGACGAAACCTACAAGCGTCGGCGCACCATGTTGGCAGAGCGCGCTAAAGCGCACGTCATGTAAGTTGCGCTCAGCAACCGGACGTGCGCAAGACTAAGCTGTGGCTCAATAACTGCGCGTTTTGTATGGCAGCTGTAATCGTTGTGCTGCATACCCTGTGCTGTAAGCAAACTCATGATATTCCCACCGCACAGTGGCACACCTATCCCGGACGTCGAGTACACTCCTGAGGAGGTGGCCACCTGGGACACAGTACTGGAGCAGCTGCAGGACCTGCTGCCGCGCCACGCCTGCAAGGAGTACCTCCGCTGCCTCCCGCTGTTCAACTTCCAACGGGGCAAGGTACATCAGGCGTGCACCGCGTTTACGTTAACGTGCCCTTCCCGCGTGAAGCTGTACATTCCGCTTTGAAACCTGCTGATGGCACTGATGCCCTGCGCGTCTCGGACCCCGGAGAGGTCCGTTCCTCCGGTACCGCATCTTGGGTCAGGTCCCCCGCGGCGGTGCCGCAACCGCCCACCACGCGACACAAAGGGTGTCGTGCATGAAATGGCCAGTATCCAATCCTTGTGTGCGCGTTTCTTCGCGCTGTCTTGCGCTGCAGGTACCTCAGCTGCTGGAGATGAACCAGGTGCTGCAGGCCACGACCGGCTGGACGATACGGCCGGTGGCGGGGCTCATGCACCCGCGCCACTTCCTGGCGGGCTTGGCTTTCAAGTGAGCACGCTTCCCTCCCCAAGAAGTGGGGCAGATCTCTCGTAGGCGAGCGTTGGATAGCGCACGGTGTTGACCGATGGCTGTATGTCCCGAAAGAGGTGCAGTCCGTCAGTCAGTCTGTGAGCGTTACAGCGTTGCAGGGAGCCCTGCAGAGGGGTCCGCTGTGAAGTGTCACAGCTGCGCCTGCCGTTGCGATAGGGCTGCAAAGTGAAACCGCAGGGTTTCTAGTTGTTGAAATCGCCCATACCACGCAGAAGGAATGGTGAATTTGGCACCAGGGTCGCTCCCGTGGCCCGCTGACTCAACTTCTGGTTGGCCCCCCTCCGTGTTTTGTTGGCAAGACGATGTTCACGTCCAACCTTCGGGTCCTGCCTGGCCGGTTCTTGCGTCCTTGTCGCCCGCGCGCAGGCACTTCCACTCGACGCAGGTGCGACCGCTGGCTGCCACTCCACCGTGCAGGGTTGAGCTGCTGGGGGGGACTGGACTGGGCACGGCTGCTCTCCGACCCGCATTTTCGCCAGCAGTTTTCCGGTTGAGGAATAGCGCGAACGTGTCTTCCGTGGCCGCATCCCCACACGGTGAATTGAGCCTGCCGATCTCGGTTGGCACGGGCGAGGGCGAACATTTGCCGTCCGTTGACTCCCTGTCCGGGTGATGTCCTGTCCTGCCCTTCACAAGTGCTGCAGCAGCCCCTCGACGGGGCCTCACAAAGCCGGCCGCGGCCCCACCCCCGGCGTGTTTCCCACCGCAGTACATGCGGCACCACAGCAAGCCGAGCTACACGCCCGAGCCGGATGTGGTGCACGAGCTGATTGGTGCGTGTGGTGGCGGTTGGGTGGTTCGGTGTGGAAGCGACGCGTGTAAAGAAGGGGGGGGTGGATGCCTCATCGGCATCGCTGGGGTGTTTCCCCGAGGGGGCTGCGGGGTCGTCCTCGCTTTTCAGCAGCGCCGCCCGCGAGTTGTGTCGGACCTGCTGCTGCTGCTTGCGCCGTCGGCGCGCGCCGCCAACGTGCTGCCCCCGTACACGCTCCTTGCGGCCGGAGGCAGCCCACGCCGCCCGTCCTCCAGCCCATACTGTACGCCCCCTTGCCTCCCCTGGATCAGAACCCCAACCTTAGCACCATGTTCCTTGTTCCTTTCCAAGCACCCAAGCAACGGTGTGTACCGTACACCGTGTAGCCTTGCCGCTCGCGCCCGACCCGCCGAACCACCCGCCAACCCCCCGACACCCTGGGGGAGCGCAGGCCACGTCCCGCTACTGGCGGACCCGGCCTACTCGCGGCTGGTGCAGGCCATCGGCGCCGCCTCCCTGGGCGCCGACGACAAGACCATCTGGCACCTGACCAAGGTGTACTGGTACACGGTGGAGTTCGGGGTGGTGCGGGAGGGCGACAGCATCAAGGCCTTCGGCGCAGGTAAGGGAGAGGGGGGAAAAGGAGGCAGGGACGTGTACAGCTTTCTGCTGTGTCCACCCATCCAAGCCGTCCACCTATCCAAGCCGTCCATCTAATCCAGCCATCCATTCGAGCCATCCAGCCATCCAATCCAGCCATCCATTCATCTTCTTGTGACCCTACCCAACACAGGCATCCTGTCGAGCTTCGGCGAGCTAGCGCACATGGCGGCCGGCAAGGCCGAGCTGCAGAGCCTGGACCCCTTCCACCCGCTTCCCCGAATGTCGTACAAGGACGGCTACCAGACCCGGTACTTCCTGCTGGACAGCTTCGAGGCCGGGGCGGAGCTGCTGCAGAGCTATGCAGCCACGCTGGCGCTGCCCGAGTCGCTGCGGGGGAACCCAACCTTGGCGTGAACTGACCCAACTCACGCAGCAAAACGTGAACCCCGCCGGAGCCCGGGGAGAGGACCGCGGAGGGGGATGACGAGGGCGGCGGACGCGGTGGTGGTGGTGGTGGTGGCAGAGGCGGCGGTGGGCAGAGCGAGAGCAGGGCATAGGATTGCTTGGTGGTTGGGCGGGGGGAGCGGGGTGATGGCGGACAGCCCGTGTGGACCGAGGGCGTTTGCCAAGGGCAGCTGCCCCAGCGGGGGATACGAAGGGGCGAGGGGGCAGCGGAGGACCGCCGGTTCGACTCGTTGCTTTGGCTGTCATCGACGAGGCGCTTTGGGGTTCCCCTGTGGATCTGAGTTGAGCGGCACGCAGCGGTGTGGCGTTATGCGTTGCGGCAGTGTATCATGTAGGCCCTTTATTAAAAGGTTTCTTCAGAATGTCGTTGTCTTGTGTCTGGGGAAGGGTTGTGGGGCGCAGGGTCTGCCCCGCAGGCCTCGCTGTGGGGTTAGGAGGCGCTGTTGGGCCTGGTGTGCGATTGTACGAGCAGATTGTTCGAGCAAATTGATGTTTGGACATGTGAAGGACAGCGAGACCCTTGCATGTCGGTCACTCAGTCGGAGACAGCTTACCTGATGCCGTTTTCATGTGTCGTACTTGGACTTATGTGGTGACTTCTGCCGGACATCCTAATTTGATTTGAGGGGTCGAGAGTGAATCACTCTTAAGTACGGAGGGGGCCGTACGTGGCATTTGCGTTGGTGGCCCCCCCAGTATGTTGCTTCATCAGCTAGTTGGATCTGTTGGTTTGCATTTCCATTCTTGGATGTGTAGCTTCCCAGTCCGCGTCGTACCTGGATGGTGCTGTACACGGCTCCCGTGAGCCCTGTCGTACTGGAAGGCCAGGTCAGCACGCTTGTTGTACCATACCCTGTATCATAAATGTACGTTGAATGTGGGTCGCGACACGGGCCTCTGTACAAATAGGATTCCGGCTTCAGAGTTTTGTGAGATGAGACCGGCTGGTGGCAAAATACGTTATGGGATGGTGGTGAGCGTGGCCATTCGCATGCAACTAACGGCTTGCAACCGCGGTTGGACTGGACGGCTCCTAGATATCGGATGCCAAGGCGCACCGGGGGCGCTATCCGGGAGGCTGCTCCATCGGGCTGCAGAAGCAGATGCACTTCTGCGCTGGTTTGCTTTGATTTGGTTCGGCGCTGTGTCGGGTATGCGTTGTCAAAACTGTTTGCCTGCGTGATCCTCACCGACCCCTTCCCCCCGGCACGCGTGTGCATGACCGGCCGGCCGTCTGGCCGGCCGCTGCCGCCTCGCGGGGGTTGCGCGTCGGGATTTTCTTCTCGTTCTCGTTCTGTCCGCGAATAGCGTCCGTAACGTACGTACCGTGCTTGCCACCTTGCCCAGAACGAGGTTGAGAGTGTAATCGCGCACACCAGTTCGCCAGCGGGGGAGGGGGATGCCCACGATGTGCTTGCGCGCGACGATGCGCGCTGGCCCTGACAAGCCAAGATGCGCAGGGGGCTGTGATCGGTCAGTGTCCTTCAGTAATCCTCGAGAGTAACCCACGGTTCCACCATTATCATGAAGAACAAGGTTATAGGAAACTCTCGAGGGTAAGGTTACAACGCAACGCGCACGCGCGCCAAGCCGCGGAGCAACGCATTTCGCCCGTAGGGCCAACATGGCTGTTAAATGAAAAGTAAACAACGCTGCTGACGCCGCTCCTCCCCGCCGGACTGCCCGCCAACATAAGCCGTCGGTCCAACTGCCCTTCCACCTCCTCCCAGGTAAGCCTGCAGCGGGGCAGCGGCACCCCCCTCCCGATCATCGGTGACGGTGCCGCCCACGGTGGCTCCCGGCAGCAGCCGAAGCCTGCCGAAGATATCAGCAGCCGTAGCAGCATCAGCAGCTGCAGCCGTCGGTAGCAGCGGCCGAAGCAGCAGCCGGCGCAGCCGTGTCTCGTTGGCCTCTCACGGAGGTGCTCCACGGGGGCGGAGCGGCGGACAGGGACAGGGGGCAGACACCCGCCCGCCCGCTCCCCACGGGCCCGCTCCCGTCCCGCGGTGTCGTCCGTCCTACTTCTCCGCCGACAGCACGACACTCAGCTGCAGCTCCTGCAGCCCCTGTCCGGGTTCAGACGCGTCACAGCAAGGAGGGCAAAGCGACCCGGGGCAGGGGCAAGGGGTCAGGGGCCAGGGGTCAGGGCCGGGCGCGGCCAGGAAGGGGATGAGCGAGAGACAGGACTCGACCCACCTCGCTGGGCCACTGGGACCTCGGGGTGCATGCTGTAGCCTGGCCCCGCTAGCCCCGCTGCGGCCGGCCCCCTTCCCCCGCCGAGCCGGTTCGGCGCATCAGCCACCCGGGGCCTCCGGCCGGGCCCCAAGACGCGCCACGCGCCTGCCCCCAGCGTTGCTCAGTAAGGCAGGTACCTCTGCTCACCCTCATCCATGATGTTACATAAGACCCAAAGGACCCCAAAGGCCCCTCGGACCCCTATAAGGGTGCTCACCGGCCGCAGACGGGGTGGCTATCACACCAATCGAGACTCCAGAGGCACCCCTTCCCGACGCCGTAGGTCATTCTCCGCCCTGGCCACCAACAAACCCGGGAACCTGCTCACCCCGCCACCCCTCCCTAGCCACCCCTCCCTAGCCACCCCTCCCTAGCCACCCCTCCCTTGCCACCCCTCCCTTGCCACCCCTCCCTATCCACCCCTCCCTTGCCACCCCTCCCTCCACCCCTCCCTTGCCACCCCTCCCTTGCCACCCCTCCCTAGCCACCCCTCCCTTGCCACCCCTCCCTAGCCACCCCTCCCTTGCCACCCCTCCCTAGCCACCCCTCCCTTGCCACCCCTCCCTTGCCACCCCTCCCTTGCCACCCCTCCCTTGCCACCCCTCCCTTGCCACCCCTCCCTAGCCACCCCTCCCTTGCCACCCCTCCCTTGCCACCCCTCCCTAGCCACCCCTCCCTAGCCACCCCTCCCTTGCCACCCCTCCCTTGCCACCCCTCCCTTGCCACCCCTCCCTAGCCACCCCTCCCTTGCCACCCCTCCCTAGCCACCCCTCCCTAGCCACCCCTCCCTTGCCACCCCTCCCTTGCCACCCCTCCCTTGCCACCCCTCCCTAGCCACCTGGCTCCGTTTCCCACGGCCGTAAGGGGGCCGCACCTGGTCGGAGCTCCGAATGACTCGCAGTACGGCAGTCTCCCCGGCTGACAGCCCATCCAGCGCCGCCAGCAGGTCCCCCCCGCTGTTGACCGGCCGGCCGTTGATCGCCTGAATCACATCGCCTGGCGGGCCGGCGAGTTGGACCCCCACGGGTCGCCGGCCCAGGGAGGGGGGAAGGGGGCGGGTGTCAGGGTGGGTACCCGGGGAGATGCGACGTGTGTTAGCAAGGAGAAAAGCTGATGCGACGTGTGTGTGTGTGGGGGGGGGGGGTAGATGCGGCCCGTGCAGTCACCATACACGTCATCCCAGGCGGCATGCGGGATCTAGGAGGGGCCCACGCCCCGAGGAGGGGGAGGGGAGAGGTCGGGATGCCCCCCAGGACAGGTTTCGGGTACAGTACAGGCCAGGTCCTTCAGCTCGGAGGTGTCACCACGAATGAATGAATGAATGAATGAATGTCCCTCCGCGCCGCGAAACGCGGCGAGGGGCTTCGCGCTCGCGTTGCAACGCGGCCGTGCCAACCAACCACCCCCACCGCACCCCCCACCCCACCCCACCCCACCCCATCATCAGCCCCCCCCGACAGTACCTGTGATGATGCCCGACAGCCCGCGCCGTGTGGGCAGCAGCCCCGCCTTGTCCGCCGCCCCCCCGGCGGTCACCCCCTGGAGCAGTGCGCCGCGCCCCACCTTGAGGCGCTGGGCCACGCTGTCCGTCGCGATCTGCGGTAACCAACCACCACCAACCACCAACACCACCAACCACCATCAACCACCAACCACCAACCACACCGACCCACCCACACCCGCGGGGGCAGTTGCGGCAGCGGTTACGACACATGGGGGGAGGGGGGTACCGCGACCAGCCCGGACGCCGACACGGTGTCGCGCTGCGGGGTTGAGGTGTCGCACACACACACACCAGGGAGGGCTGCAAGCGTGGGGCGCGTTCTGCCCCGCCAGGCACGGCAGAACCTATCGGGCATGCCTGCTGGTGTGGAGGGTGCTTTATGGCGTAACACGCCAGACCAGGTGAGCGGTGCTCCTTCCCCTGCCCTTGCGCACGGTCGTCCCCACGCCAATGGCGTGGTGTGACGCCCCGCAACCCTACCCCCCGCCCCGCCACCCCACCCGACCTGGACGTCCAGGCTGGGCCGCACCACCTTTCCGTTCGCAATGAGCTGCGGGACCACCCGCTTCACCTGCGGGGTGGGGGAAGGGGGGGGCGGGGGCGCGACCGGGGTTCGGGATGGGGGTTCGGGATCGGGGTTGGCGGCGAGTAGGACCCGGGCAGCCCAGAACGACCCAGAAGGGGAGTCGGGGCGGGGACGGAGGGCGGGGAGGAAATAAGGCCCGCCGGTCCAATGCCCCACCAAGAGCTCGTGGTGGTGGTGGTGGAGGTGGTGGTGGTGGTGGTGGAGGTGGTGGTGGTGGAGGTGGTGGTGGTGGTGGTGGTGGTGATGGTGGTGGTGGAGGTGGTGGTGGTGGTGGTGGTGGTGGTGGAGGTGGTGGAGGTGGTGGTGGTGGTGGAGGTGGTGGTGGTGGTGGTGGTGGTGGTGGTGGCGGTGGTGGCGGTGGTGGTGGAGGTGGTGGTGGTGGTGGTGGTGGTGGTGGTGGTGGTGCTCAGGGGGGTCAGCAACGGGGAGCCGACAGCTGGCTGTCCCCGTGTGCCCCATCTCCAACATCTCAGCTCACCCATCCCCCAGCCCACCCCACCCCAAGCCCTTCCCCAGCCCACCCCACCCCAAGCCCTCCCCCAAGTACCACCACACCGAACTCCTTCCCGAGGCTCCGACCGAGCTCCGCCTCTCCCGACCGGCGGTGCGACACGTGTGAAGCCCGACTCAGCCCGACTCAGCCCAGGCCCAGGCCCGCAACCACTCCCCCGCCCAGGGCCCCTACAGCCTATCCCCCCCACCCGGGGGACCCCTTTCCCCGCGCCCGACAGCCGCCCCACCATGTCTACGGGGATGGCGAAGGCCACCCCCGCGGAGCTGCCCGTGGGGGTGAAGATGGCGGTGTTGACCCCAATGACCCGCCCCGCGGAGTCCAGCAGCGGGCCGCCGCTGTTACCCGGGTTGATGCTGGCGTCTGTGGAGGGGGCGAGGGGGGGTATCGTAGTTGGGTCTTTGCTGCCTGTGTTCTTTGCTGCCTGCTATGCATCGCGGTGGTGGCGCGGTTGGATTACCGTATTCGCCGCAACTACGTGTGATAAGTCCTTTCTTGCAGGTTACGTGGTGAATATGTCTGCCCCTGGGCTCTGTCGGGCGGGTTTCTTTTCTACACACACACACACACACACACACACACACACACACACACACACACACACACACACACACACACATCGCTGCACGCATGTGAGCACACGTACACGCACTCACGGGTGTGGGCGCCCCTCCCCGCCCCGCACCTGTCTGTATGCCGCCCGGGATGGTGGTCCCTAGGGGGCTGCGGATGTCCCGTGTCAGGGCGCTGACCACCCCTGCGGGGGCGCACGACAAGGGTGGCCCCAGGGACGGGCGGGGCCAGGTCCCCCGAGCCCCGATTCAAGAGTGCGGGGCCCTTTCGTGGTGCAGCCAGCCATCCGGCAAGAATATGGTTGCGGTCCCTTCCCCTTCCCCATCCCCATCCCCAACTCTATCCCCCTGCCCATTTGCAAGCCATGGGCCTGGCCTGTGGCTGAAGCCGTGGGCCTGGCCTGCGGCTCAAGCCGGGACGGGGTGGGTGGGTGCGGCGGCCAAGCGGACCAAAGCGTCTTGCCACGTGGGAGTGTGCCTGTGCGCCGTCTCGGACACACGCCCCACGACGCCAGCCCCAAAGGACGTCAGACGTCCCCCTCCCCTCCCCCTTCCCCCTCCCCCCTTCTTTTTTCAATTTAACCCCCTCCAGCCAACAGCGTACGGTCGGTCCGGGAGCCAGGGACCCACCACTGGTCAGCGTGTGTCCGAAGCCAAACGGGTTCCTGCGGGGGGGGGGCCCGCAGGGGGGGCGGAGGGGGGCCGCAGGGGGGTGGGGAGGAAGATTCGCAGGGGGGTGGGGAGGCACGGAGCCGGGTCCTGTCACACCCCCAACCCCCGACCCCCGACCTCCCCGTAGCCCCCGCGCTTCGACCCCCCTCAACGCCACACTCCCGCCCGCCCCCCCCCCGCCCCGCCCTTCCGTCCTCCCCTCCACCTGCCGCCTGCCACCTGCCACCCTGCCACCCTCACCCGATGGCCAGGCACTGCTGCCCCACCCGCACGTCCGCGCTGCTGCCCAGCTGCACCGGCCTCAACACTGAGGGCGGCGCCCCCACCAGCTGCAGCACCACCAGGTCCCGGCTGCGGTCCGCGCCCACGAGCACCGCATCGAACGTCTGTTCCACATCGCCGCCCCCCGGACCCCCCTGGACGGGCTCCGAGCCCGCGCCCGCGCCCGCGCCCTGGCCGAGGCTGGGGCCGGGGGATATCAGCAGCGTCACCTGCGGATTGCCAGCGAGATACCGTTATGGGGGGGAGCGGGGAAGAGGTCGTGGGGAAGGAAGAGGGAGAGGGAGAGGGAGCGGGGGGAGGGGGAGGGAGCGGGAGGGTAAACGTGCAGGGCGAGGGGGGAGGGGTTTAGAGAGAGAAACGTGGCGGGCGATGGCGTGTTTGCGGTTGCGGGCGGCGCCGGAACTGCGCAGCGCAAGGGAAGGGAGACGGGGGGTTGTGTGCCGCGGCTGCTGCTGCGGGGGACCGGTCGCGCAGGAGCGGAACGCGCAGGAGGGGCGAAGAGTTCCCTCTGCGGTGATTGGAGGGCGCTACGCCAATAACGCGTTTTGCAGCCGCACCCCAGACGGCGACGAGCCCAGAACAAGATGCGCCGCTGGTCCTCCCTTCTTGACGAGTCTTGACGATGCCGCCTGACGTGCATCCCCTCCCCTGATACCGCATAAGGTCCCATCCATACAAGTCCCCCATGCAGCCCCCCGTGCCCTGGTACGAGTCCCATGTCCGTCTTCGATTCCTCCCCACGATGACACGCGACGGGAACGGGACCGAGGCCACAGCCCGCCGTCAGCGCCGTGTCGTACACGCACCTTGGCCACCTTGGGCGGCGGCGCGGTTCCGCCGCGGGGCGCGGGGTCGGGCCCCAGCCCCTTGAGGGAGTTGAGCAGCACGTGGTAGTTGGTGACCACGTGGCCCTGCTCGTCCCACACGAACCCTGCGAGCAGTCCCCACCACCACCACCACCACCATCACCATCACCATCAATCGCGCCGCAACCATCACCATCATGGAGGAGTGGGTGTGAGGGGGCCCTGGGGTCGGGGTTGGGCTGGGTCGTGGCTTCTCGTGGCTTCTCGCGGCTTGGGCTGGGGCTGGGGGCCGTGCAGCTTCTCTCACATACATGTCAGGACGACACAGCGGTGGGGGGTGCGCGCGCGCAAAGGCGGGCGGGGCGGGGCGGGGCGGGGCGGGGCGGGGCGGGGCGGGGCGGGGCGGGGCGGGGCGGGGCGGGGCGGGGCGGGGCGGGGCTCCGGACGGGGGCGAGCTGGCCACCGGCCTCGCGACGCCCCGCGTGAGCTGTGAGGAGCCGGCCCCGGGGGGCATCGCCCCGACTGGTCGCAGCTCCTGCGTCTGTCGCTGCTGCGGCTGCTCCTCATGCTTCGCCGGCCCCGACCCCGACCCCGACCCCCCGCGGACCTACCTGTCCCGTTGCCCTCGGGCACATCCACCTCCGGACTCGCGGACGCCCGACCCTGCGCCGAACGAACATAACATGGGGAGCCGGAGTCCGGCGGGTGTCTCGCGAAACAGAAGGGGAGGGGGAAAAGAGTCGAAGACGGCAGCCGAGCAGACCTGACCAAGGGTCGCTAACACCATGTGTGGCATCATTGATAATAACAATTTTATTCGTATAATCAATGATTAACAATGCGTTGCGATGCACCGAACACACGCAACTACGTGCCACACTGGATGCACACGCGGGCCTCCGGGGATGGAAGTGCAACAGCAGGGGGCCCCGGCTCCGAGCTTTTCGTTGAACCAGGTGGGCGGGGGACCGCGCCCAAGCGGGTCACCGATGGCCGCCGAAGCCACACGCCTCTTCACGCCGCACCGCGGTCTGTGTGTTTCAACAGACGGCATTCCGGCGGCACTCTCTCTCCGTGTGGCGGCTGAGGGACAGCTGCACCGGCTGTGACCGCATCGCTCTGTGCCCGCCTGTCCCCGCCCCTCTGAGGGGTCCCAGAGGAGCGGGGCCAGGGACCCGCCTCCCCGGGATGTGGGTGGGTGGGGGGAGCCTGGGGAGGAGGTTCAATATTCCGTTGACCGCAGCCCTTGTCACACGCTCAGACCCAGCCCGGGGGGACCTGGGGGCCCCAAGCTGAGCGCTGGCTCCGACGTGTGGACCCCCCAGAACCGGCATCACACACGAGGCGCGGGTTCACCCTTCGCAGTGTGGTGTGGTTCGAGGGGGTTTCCGGCGGTGGCCGATGACCGGGGACGCGGTCCACTGCCGTACATACATGATTCAGTTGAACACATACACGTGGGGTTCGCTGTAACATCCTTAATAATATACACACGGGACATGGGCGATGGGCCCATCTGGCCGCACCTGAAGAGCTACATCGATGACATTGACGACCGAGTACGTGTTCCGCTGGAAGACTCCAACGGTGGCAGCTTCTCTGTCGGAGAGAGGGGAGGGTGGACACGGCGGCGATGGTCGCGGACGGACATTTGGGTTGACCGCCGGGCTGGGACGGGCCCGCTGCCCGGCCCGGCCCACACACGGCGGACAAGGGAAGCAGAAGGGGGGCTTGCCTGGGAGGTAGCTGGCCGGGCCCGCCGGGGGCCGTCGCGGGTGTGACCTCTTCAAGCGTGAGGGCTGCAACCGCCGGTGGCGCCAGGGCTGCGAGCGCGGCGGACGCGGCGACCCCCAAAAGAACGTCGCGTCTGTTGGGTGATGTGCAGCCCTGCTGAATGGCATTGCTGACGAGTGAGCCAAGGTGCGGATGGACAACTTTGGCAAAATGTGACCGCGTGTGGCCATCCGCACCTGTGCCGTGGTCGCGCTGTGCAAGTGAAGCGAGTTCCTAACTGTCACATAATTTCTCGTTAGACGAGCTCGTTTTGCATTGAAACAGCCAAACGAGGGGACGGCTTTCAGCATTTTTGCAAAAGCAAGTATAGTACACTATTTACTCTACCATTCAAGATAGATGACCGAGGCCGCAATGCATCACTTGTGCAAATTGGCAGCAACACAAACACCTGACCAACAACTGTGACAAACTACCTATGATGTGAAACAAAGTACGATGGATCCGGAAACCATCGACCTCGTACGGTGCCAAGAGCTATAACAGCACAGCGCCTGCTATTCACAGCGGGCTTCACAAGATGGACGCATCCATGCCAGTGAACTAGAGCGCCCCTTGTCCGCCAAGGATGTCCGTGGCTTACTTCCACCCTTGCTGCGCCTGCCGCTCGGGTTCCCCGATCCAGCCGGGCCAACGCAAACCACAACAAACGAAACTAAGACAAGTAACAGCGACGCAGTCACATTCCGGCATTGTATGCAATCATAGTATCTTCTGCTATGTGCGGCACGACGAGGATTGAGTACGGTACCGTACATCACCGACCGCGACGTGGCCTTATGCCACGGAGCCTTTGTTGGTGCGCGCACCGACAGCCCTCCGTTGAAGTATTCCTCACAGGGTCCACATGAATTGAAAGATCCTCCAAGGACGATGCCAGGCGTCCCCAAAACACAGGCGCCAACATGCGAAAAAGGCGCCAACAGCGTGCGCCACGACACCTTCGAACTCGATGCACAGGGATGCACAAACGGGAGTTCAGCCCCTGGGGCCGCCAAACTTACTATCTGCGCCACCACTGCGCAGTGTACCAGCATCAAAACCGTTATGCAAACACAGCGGCCGCCTCAAAAAGTCATCGCGGGAATCCCTGTGTACAGCTTCAACGCCAGCTGTCGCCTGCCGTACTCCAGACGAGGATTCCCCAAGTACACAAACCCGCCGTCCGCGCATGTGTCGCGCATTTCGCCCTCCCAACGACAAACGCCGCATGCCGTCCGTATTCACGAGCCGCAAAATGGTTGGCGCTCCGAGCCCGCCCTGCCCCTATGCAGACCCACCACGCAAAGGAACCCGGTGGGCCCTGCAACCGGCGCCTCGAAGCTTACACCTGTTCCTCCTCCTTGTGCACCAACGCGCACATCGGCTCCGCCCCGCCAGTGAACGGCACTTTGCGCATTTCCGGTGAGCGCCAGTCCGGTTCCTCTGCCGCCATCTCGTTGAGGCGCGAGCTGCTGAAGCTGCGCCACCATTCGGTGTTGTGCCAGCCGCCGTGGTGGTGGTGGTGCGGGTGGACAGCGCCTCCGCCGCTGCTCGCGGCGCTGCCGCTGCGGCGCGACGCCAGGTACTGTGAATGCAACAAGGTCGAGACGTCCTGAGCGGTCGATGCAGTGGACGGCTGGTCGCCGGCGGGACCCGTCGAAGCGGGGAGGTTGGGCCCGCTCTGGTCCCGGATGTGCGGCGGGGTGCGGGTGTCCAGGGACGCGGAGCGCCCATATCCGCGGAGCTCCCCACGGTCGACTTCAAGCTTGGCGTCGATGGAGGCTCCGTTGGAGGCAGCTTTCAGGTCGTCCGTGTCCGCCCCGAGCTTGCGTTCACGCAGCTCGCGAGCTGCTGCCTGCTTGGGTGCCCACAGCGTGAGCGTTGCGGCCACATCCGCGATGACGTCCAAGGCAGCGCTGCCAGTCGAGTCTGAAGATGACGCGGAGGCGAGGGGTCCTGTCTTGGCGGTGGATACGCGACTCCGCACGGGGAAGGTGAAGACGCCACCGCAGGTGCTGCCCACCGGACTTTTACGTTGAGAGCTTTCGCATTTGGAAGGTCCGCTGACTGTCCCTGCGAACAGGATTGCCAACGTTACAGCACCTTCTGCAAAAAGTGCGTCATGCCGCGGGGTGTTTCATTTTCCCGAAGCCTGAAGTAGCTCTATACGTCCCAGTCAGCTGGAGCATTATGGTATTGTGGCTTGGCAACACAACACAAACATGACTGCGGAACAGGCTTACGACACATACAGTAGGCTGGCTTCAACGGTCTCAAGGCTGAGCAGTGCAACGAATTTCCCGCCGCAAAAGCATCATACAGAAGTCAAGCTTTACTCGCCTAGAAAGAAGAAGTCGCCAAAAGCGTCAGACGCAATAAAGTCGTCGTCCGGGGGCGCCATTTCTTAACAAGACGACACTAGAGGATATTGCGCCTCAAGACTTCCGTAGTCTGTTGCTCAGGGTCGTAAAGCAGGGTTGCGATATTAGAACAAGGCAACTGGTGTTGAGGCAACGGACGACGGGCGATCCATTCTCCATGTAACTGTACGAAATCCGCGTCGACAGGTGCGACCCTTTTCAACACTTTTGTGCGTGCACCCTGGGATGTTTAATTTAGCCTCTGCTAACCCAACACTGTCACCTAACTTTGCTGCAATTCCCTTTTCCGCCATCGTTATCGCGCATTAGTGTGACTTGAGAAAGCGCAGAAGGTCGTTGCGGAGTTACGCACTTTTTCGAGACTCTTCCGACAGACATCATTGTCCGTTCGTAGTAGCACGCAGACTAGTAATGCTCGAGCTGACACCTGAACGAATTACGGGTTCCTTCACAAACCGTCGGAATCAGCGCCTGTTTACAGTGAAATACCTGCCGGCAAGGCGACCCGCGGAAGCACAGTTATTATTACACCATGGCCTCGCGGAGCATTGTGGTCGCTATGATAAAGGTGCGCAAGGAGCAAACCCTTCCCGCTGTCCTACCACCGTCTCGCCGAGTTCCAAACCCCTCGAGATATACCTAACACTGTTTTCCACTACGTCCGACACAGTGTGCAGGCTTCTAGCCGACAATGGCATTATTGTTCACGCATATGACGCGCACGGCCACGGCGAATCACAGCCGCTCGCGCCCGACGACCGTGCGCTGGTCAACTCGTACTCACACCTGGTGCGTGCCCTTGCGTGCCAGAGCACCCCCCACCGCTGATGCTCGGGCGGAGGAAAAACAGCGGAATCCTGAACATTCGGCGGAATTAGGAGTATCGAGGAATCTGTTACGAAGTTGTTTTCGTTGTGTGATAGGGCTACACCTACTACCAAATGCATTCGACCAACGGGGCCCCAGGGGGGATGTGGTGTAAGGGCACGCAAACCAACCGCGCCCACCTACCACCTTCCGCCTGTGCCCAACGTTCTCGCCGTCCTTAGGTCCCGTTCGGCCCTTTAATGTACTTGCAACCGTCCCGCCTTTAAAATAAAAAATAAAATGGGTTTATATAGGAGATATTCCGCCAGAGCTTCCTGCAATCAGAGCCTCTCTGTGCATACTCGCCCTGAAGTTACACTCAGTACGACATCCCCTGCGGCCGGCACTGCACCAGGTGGACGACTTGTGCGACTTCATGGACTTCGTGCAGCAGCAGGACGGAGCTGTAGATGGGGCCGCCCAGCAAGTCCACAGCGGACCGCAGGCCACCACGCCGCGGCAGGTGCAGCAGCCGCGGCTGCAGCTGCCGCAGCAGCGCGTAACGCATCCCTGCAAGCCGCGGCTGCCCGTGTTCCTACTGGGTCACAGCATGGGAGGCCTGGTTGCGGCGCTGGCGTGCCTGCGCCGCCAGGACCAGCTGGCGGGCCTTATGCTGCACTCGCCCGCGTTGGACGTCGAGTGGACGCCCCTGCTCAGGTGGCGGGGCGGGGGGGAGGAGGTCGGGGACCTGGGGTCGGGGACTGGGGTGCCGCGTCGGCGCTCGACGGCGGCGGGCGGGGAGTTATCAGGTTGTCACGGCATCAGACTTCCTGCGCGGACAGGACAATGGGTTCCAGGCTTTCAGCACCGGCCTGTGGGCTGTGGCGCGGCGCCCCGGAGGGACCGCGACGGGCTGCGCGAGGGGGCTGAGGCGGTGACCGCAGTGGGCAGAGAGGGCAGAGAGCGCTGCACCCAGCAGTCTGAGTCGAGCTGTCAGGTTCGACTCAGACTGCTGGGTGCAGCGCTCTCTGCCCTCTCTGCCCTCTCAGGTTCTGTCAGGAGTCGTGAGGTGGGGCCGGCGGCCCGCGCAGCTTTGCTCCGCCTGTCGGCACCTGCCGCTGACCTGGGGCCCATCTCCCCGATACCGCCCAACGGGGCAGGACACGTTTAACGCCCATGGTGCGGCGTTGGGTGCCGCGCGGCCTCCCCACCTGGCCCTCATGGCCCGCTCGCTACATCACATCTAACATGGCCCCGACTCGCCCCGGCCCTGCCCACCCCTGCCCTGCCTGCAGGACCCAAGCCGCGGTGGGCGGCCTGCTTTCCGCGGTCGTCCCCCGCGCGCGCGTCGTGCCCGCGGTGCGCCCCGAGGACCTGAGCGCCGACCCGTGTCACGTGGCCGACTACGTGGCCGACCCGCTCAACACGGTGGGACCCACCCGAGCGCGGACCGCCAACGAGATGCTGCGGGGCTTCGCCGAGGTGCGGCAGCGGGCCCCGGAGCTGCGGCTGCCCGTGTACGTGTGCCACGGCACCCGCGACAGGATCACCAGCGCGCCCGCCGCACGGCGGTTCGTGGAGGGGCCGGGCGGCGTGTCCAGCGTGGACCGAGTTTTCCGGGCCGTGGAGGGCGGCTACCATGAGCTGCTGCAGGGTCCCGAGTGGGAGGAGAGCGCGCGGGCGCTGCTGGCGTGGATGCGGCAGCACGGCGCGCGGCACCCCGGCCGGGAAGCCGGAAGCGGAGCGGGCGAGGGGGGTGGAGATGGCGGGTGTGGATTGGGGCGGGGCCCAGGGACCGGCGAGGGGCAAGCCGCGGCCGGGTGTGGTGTAGCCTCAAAGTTGTAAGTCCAAGTAAGTCCAAGCCGGGGATTGGAGAGCGAGGCAGAGCTGTTACAGGTAGTTGGATGCGGTCGCCATCCCTTGGCGGCCACCCCAGGAGAACGAGCAGGTCGGCACACGTCCCTGCGGCCGCCATGGACGACACCGCTGCACCTGGTGTGCGCGCGAGGTTTTACAAGCGCGTGGATTTGAGCTTGCGTGCAAATGGTTCTGCCATGGTTGCCTTGTCCTTGAGGAACCAAACCGGGTTCCTCAACGTCGAGACGGGTCAACGCAACTGCCTCAACCTTCTTGACCTCGACCGTCTCCATGGACCGTCACGTGCTGATAGTTCCGCTAGTGTTCCAGCGCCACTGCTTGGTGTCTGGAAGGTGTCCCGACAGCCGGGCAGGGGACAAAGAGACACGTCGGGTGTAAAATGGCTTACATGGGCGACGTGGTGAATGTACGAAACCATTCCGGACTGGTGAGAAGCACGACG
Source organism: Eudorina sp. 2006-703-Eu-15 (assembly GCA_003117195.1). Taxonomy (NCBI): domain Eukaryota; kingdom Viridiplantae; phylum Chlorophyta; class Chlorophyceae; order Chlamydomonadales; family Volvocaceae; genus Eudorina; species Eudorina sp. 2006-703-Eu-15. The sequence continues at coordinate 765,392 of BDSI01000006.1, read as the reverse complement.
GGTGCGTGCCGGCACATTGCGAATGACCATCATTTGGAGGGATACGCAAGCTGGCGATGACAAGAGGGTTAGTAACTCCTGAGCCGCGGTTGTGCAGGTCCGTCGGCAACTGGGGGCGACGCGGTAACGACTAAGGCATACTGTGTTTGCGTGTGTCAGGAGGACTGTGAATTGTATATTAAAGAAAGTTGCACATACCGGCATGGTGCCGTGAACCGTGCTGATGTCGACCCGACCCAACTTAACCAGTACGAGAAACGAGCATGCTGTACGACCGGGGTTCCGATGTAATCAGGCATTACTGCATATGGTTTGTTTATTAAATTTAAGTCATATCCTAAACATGTCGCATTACAGCAGCTACGGTGGTGGACGTAGCGGTGACGACCGTTGGGGTGGCTCCTCTTCTTACGGGGGCCGGTCTGGCGGCTATGGTGGCGGCTTTGGCGGGGGTGGCAGCCATGGCTTCAATTCCAGAGGAGGTCGTGATGACCTGGACAATATGGCGCTGCCGAAGCCCGATTTCTCAAATTTGTGGGTCGCGAAGGATTCCCTCCCTTTCAAGAAGGGCCTGAATTGCTAGTCAATTGTTAGAGGTTATAGACGGCTACTGCTTTGCATATCCTTAACTGAGGTTCGGGTTGATGGACGTTTCGGACAAAGTCTGACTTGCCAACCCCTTTACACATATTCCCCTCGCAGGCCGAAGTTTGAAAAGTGTTTCTACTTGGAGCACCCTGCTGTGAGTGCGAGAACCGCGGAACAAGTGGAGTCTTTCCGGCGGAGCAAGCAGATCCATGTTTACGGCGACGGGGTGCCCAAGCCAGTTACATCCTTTGAGGAGGCGTCCTTCCCAGAATACGTACTGGCCGAGGTGCTGCGGGCAGGCTTTACGGAGCCCACTCCCATTCAGTGCCAGGGTTGGCCTATGGCGCTGTTGGGCCGCGACCTTATTGGCCTGGCGGAGACGGGCAGTGGCAAGACCTTGGCGTACCTGCTGCCTGCTGTGGTGCACATCAACGCGCAGCCTTACCTTCGTAAGTGGTTGCTGCGTGTTCCGTACAAGTCTGCACAGTCACGGCGGCTTACCCTGAAGCCGACAAAAGAGCCAACGGACTCAATGCTTTGGGAGAACCCGAAACACCTTGTGATGTGCTGCCGTTCGCGTTCGCAGAGCCGGGCGACGGCCCGATCGTGCTGGTCCTGGCGCCTACCCGCGAGCTGGCCGTGCAAATCCAGCAGGAGTGCCAGCGCTTTGGCAGTTCCTCGCGCATCAAGAACACCGTGGTGTACGGAGGTGCTCCCAAGGGGCCGCAGGCCCGTGACCTCCGCTCCGGTGTGGAGATTGTGATTGCCACGCCGGGCCGCCTGATCGACATGCTGGACTCGAGGGTGACCAACCTGCGCCGGGTGACCTACCTGGTGCTGGATGAGGCGGATCGCATGTTGGATATGGGCTTCGAGCCGCAGATCCGGAAAATCGTTGATCAGGTCTGTCTGCGACATCGAGCAAAGGAGTCCAGTGTTGGGGTCGTGTGGGTGATGATGCAGACTCGGCATCGTTCATTGTGGGTTGTGCAAAAGCGCCGAGCACTGAGCCGTAGACTGAAGTGCTGCCGGCACTCACCCGCGCAGATTCGGCCGGATCGCCAGACGCTGCTGTGGTCCGCCACCTGGCCCAAGGAGGTCCAGGCCATCGCCCGTGACTTCTTGAAGAACCCGTACCAGGTGGGTCGTACGCACGAAGGGTCGTTGTAATCGCTGGACGTAGGGTGTCAATGTGCACCGACGTCTCTGTCGCCTACATAGGGGGGGCAGAGCCAGGTCACGCGAAACAGCAGGTTGTTTTCACTGACAGTCCGGTTTCGTTTGCCACAGGTGATTATCGGCTCGCCGGACCTGAAGGCCAACCACAACATTCGGCAGATTGTGGAGATGATGGAGGGTTACGCCAAGTATCCCCGCCTGCGGAAGCTGCTGGACTCGGAGATGGACGGCCGCAGGATTTTGATCTTCGTGGAGACAAAGCGCGGCTGCGACGAGGTGGGTATTAGTGGGTATGGGGCATGGCGAGGGGGTTTGATGTCGGTGCGCGCCGCCGCCGCCAAGTTGGCCACGTAGGTAGCCATCACGATGAGGTTGACGAAGCCGAAGGTGGTGATGAGCGCCTGGTCCGCAAGATTGCGGGCCTGGTGACGGCGGTGTAGTAGCTGTTTCGACACCCCGCTAGGTAGACTGCAAAAGGCACGCAACCGCTTGGCGTATCAGCATTGGAAAAGACGTGACGTCTGTGGATACAGAAAGCTGAGAAAGGAATGCGCCTGTGCCACACCCCACGTGCAGCTCGTGCGCCAACTGCGTACGGACGGCTATCCGGCGCTGGGCCTGCACGGCGACAAAAGCCAGCAGGAGCGCGACTGGGTGCTGCAGGAGTTCAAGAACGGCACCCACCCGATCATGCTCGCTACAGACGTGGCGGCCCGCGGACTAGGTAACGTTTTTTCTCGCGATTTGACGTGTATCATGTGCAGTAAGCAGCTGGTAGCGGTGCGCCATCGTCACTGCTGGCTTGCGTCGCGTGGATCGCCATTCCATTCAATTCCAACCGCCCGTTTTTCCGAGGATCCTGCGGCTTTGCATAGGCCCTGCTGGTATGCCTTTCCTCACAGGTGACCCCATGCAAGTGCCCAGCTGATATCCTGAGTGTGAATTCACTATCCAATGTTGCTTACGTAGTAGCGTCCGTGCGTAGTGTATATTGTGTGCGGGTCATGAATATTCCTCTTGATTCAGTGGAAAGACGCAGCAGCAATCAGCGCAGCAGCATCACAGCATTCACGACAGCAGGCCAAATTCGCAGTATAGGGCCTCACAGCCAAAGCTGCAGCGACGCCTGCTCACCAACCGCGGGAGCCAAACACCACGCGGCCGCACCGCAGCCAGCTTGCCTCCGCTATGCATCAGTCGAGCGCAGCCTTCGCCTGGAGACGCCGGCCCTGTGTGCCTGGCCGCACCAACGCTGCAAACCCGTGGTACAAGCGGCACCGCGGCCGGCCTGACCTCCCGCTGTTCCCTGCCAACCCGGCAAGACTCCCAGAACGCTGGGGGAATCTCAACTCTCGCGCCCAGTGCACCGGCGTGCGGGCGGGGCGCACACACATCGGCGTGCGCCCTTACCGCGTCGAGCGCCTGCACAGTCAGGGCGGGACCCGCTTCGTGGCTGCCTGGCTACCAGGCAGCTGCCTGTCGGGTTCGCATGTGCGACTCGGTGTGCCCTAACCAGGCCGCCTTGCAACCGCGCTTTGAGAGTCTCAGGGTTGGCAGGACAAGCAGATCGGCAGTTCATCGTGCGGGACTGGCCCCGCACGGCTGTTCTGGGGAGGATCACGGCTGGTCGCGGCGTTCGCGTGCACTGCGGGGCGGCGGCGTCGCGGCTGCCAGCGGTGCAGTTGCCGCGCGAGAGGGGCCGCGACCTGCATGCAGTTCACGCGACTCAGGTGCTGGAGCTCTTGGTACCTGGCGCCGAGGATGCGCGTGCGGCTTCTGTTGCAGTCGGCGGGCGGACGGTGGCCGAGACGTCCACCGTCCGGTGCAGGGACGCAGGGCCGGAGCATCGTCTTCACTGAAAGCTCTGGACACGCTCCGCAGTGCTCTGGACTCGCTCAGCTGTGCTGGTGGCGGTGACTGGCGCGGTGCGGTGCAGCGGCGGTCGCTGGAGAACATTCTGCAAGCGGACTGGGGCTCAGCCCGACTCTCACAGCCACTCTGCGAAACACAGCGTTGACTGGGACACGCAGCCTTCTTCAATCGCTCAATTACCCTCTTGACGTGTATTCCGCCTTTGGTCCCATCCCTTCGGTTCGTTGGGTGCGTTGACGCGCCACACGGTCGGCGCCATATCGCGCTTCAACGGACTACCCTGCTGTACACTGACGCATCGCGGACGCGACATCGACCGATTGCCTGCGGTCATCGACTACGACGCACGGGTAATCTTTGCGTGGCCGATGCTGTTCCGTCTCTGGAACCGCGCTGCACACGTACCGCGAATATTGCGTCTCGTTCTGGTGCGTGCGCTGGGTCTGGGCGTCTGGTCTTTTCGGCATGCGTGCTTTTCGCCGTGGACAGACGTGAAGGACATCAAGGTGGTCGTCAACTACGACATGCCCAAGACGGCAGAGGACTACGTCCACCGGATCGGCCGCACCGGTCGCGCCGGCGCGCACGGCACCGCCTATTCGTTCTTCAGCGCGGCGGATTCGCGCCTGGCGCGCCAGGTGTGCGAGGTGATGCAGGAGGCGGGGCAGCAGCCACCCCCGGAGCTGCTGCAGATGACCCACTTCGGCGGCGGCGGCGGTGAGTGAGCGACTGCTGTAAGGGTTCCATTTGCCTGGGCATGCCCTGGAATTCTCCCTAGATGAGGTCTGCGTAGGTGTGATTGAATCGCTGCTGCGTAGAGACACAAACGACTCGCCCTGGATTTCGCCGGATTATCCACCGCAGGGTTCCGGTCGCGCGGTGGTGGTGGCGGCGGCGGCGGTTTCCGCGGCTTCGGTGGCGGTTCCGGCATGACCGGTTCGAACGCCATTCCCGTGGCGCCACGCCGGTATTAAGAGGAGCACAACGATGTGGCTGTGGAGGGGATTCGTTGGCCCCCAAAATGATCGCAGACTTGACCGCATTGGTCGCCAACTCGGGGTGTTTCTACGTTGCCTGAAGCTTGCGTCTGTCATGGACGTGCGGGCTAGAACTGGTCTTGCATATCGACGGCACTGTTTGACAATGACATGTCACATGTGCTGACATGGAAACACGTAGGTTGACCGTTGTTGGATGATGTCGTGACTTGTGTGAGTCGTTCGGACTGTTGTGAATTACAGTTGCAGACCAGCATAGTAACAGAAATTCCTGGCGTGAAGCATAAAACAGTTACATTTCTTGCATCGTTGCGTTGAACGTAACCTGGTATGGGTGATGGGTTCCACACAGCACGTGCACACGTCTACTCATAAACACGTGTCCTGATATGGAGCATCGCACAAGGGGTTCCTAACCGCATGCGTGGACGGACGTACGATGGGACGGACGTACGATGCCGCTGTTACGAAATGGGTCTGGCGGTAGGCCCGCATACATGACGTGTGTGCATGGCTCCTCGTTGGAGTTCAACAGGTGGGGTCCTGATAAGGGCCGTCAAGTACCTTCAGTTGTAAGGACCCTTTGGCTCATCAGCCAACCTCTTGGCGCGCGCGGCAAAAGATTCCATGGTGCGCTGGACGCAATCACGGCCCGTGATGATCAGCTTGTTGATGATTTCAGGATCGGGCTCAAATCGTGCCGCCTCGAACTCCTTGCGGGCGCTGTCCCGAATCAAGTCCCGCCATAACCGCCCCTTGTCGTCGCACCACACGAACAGGCTGCTGTAGCGAATGATCTCCCGGTACAGCGACAGCGCCTCGCGCCTGGTGGTCAGGATAGGCCGAGGCTCGTCGGGCTTCTTCCGGCTGGCCTTGAGCAGGTTACGTTCAAAGAGGTCAGTTACTCGATCAGCGCTAGCTCCAAGTTGTTCTTCCGATATATAGCGGTTGAGCACGAGAGGCTGTACCAGCGGCACAGCACCAGTTAAGTTGGATACACGGCAGGGTATCAGGCGGACGCACTGCAAGGGCATGTTGGTGGCATCTGAATTTTACTGTAATGGTTGTGCACTTGTTGTCAACTTGAGAGGTTTCTGTGAAACAAGGTTCGTGAGACACGACGGTACGGCTTCGCATGGCTGATGACAAGCGGATTCTATACATTTTCACGGCAAACTAAAGTGTATAACTTAATACGATATATGTAAGAATTAAAATTGGCGGATGCTTCTGTTTCGGCTTGCGAGCACCCACGTCACCATGCAGACGCGAAACTTAGCACGTCAGCTCGCCAGCGGCAACAATGGACGCAGCTATGCAGCAGCCAAATACCCTCCTCGGGGGGTAGTTGTGAGGCAGCTGTCGTCGCTTCGTGCTAGTAAAGGAGACCGGCCCGACTCCGACAAGGACAAGTCCTGGGGCGAGATCATGGAGGATGCTGCGGGCGTGGCAAAGTATGTAGAACCGTGTGTGGCTCTTGACGGCGTTGTAGTGGGAAACTGCCATACAAGCACACGGGCCTACGGGTGCTCCTGGGTCACGTCCACGTGAAACACGGAGTTTCCCATCCGAGACCCCATCCCTTCGCTGACGCGCGAAGAATAACGGCATGTGCCTCCTAAAGCACCCCAGAAGTACACCTTTCCTCATGAATTGCTGAAGCATCATCGCTGGAGTATCAGCCCAGGCTGTGCCTCGTTCGCGGCCGAGGAGGACAGCACCCCACGTAACCCTATATGTGAGGGACGGGCAGCCCGGGCTGCATCGACTCACACGGCCGTAGCTACGCATCGGCGACCTTTGGGACACCGCCGCGCTGCCTCTAGCGCGCAGCACCGCTACCTGCCCACTGCCCGCGTCGCGACCGTCCCTTGGTGCCCAGGTCCCGTCCCCTTGCAGCCGCCAGCACCCTGTCGCTGTCCCTTCTATTTGGATGATGGATTAAACAAAGCGCGCAGCTCACGTTAACCATGACCGCTGACCGCTGGCTGAGACGCCGGCCTGTCGCGTCTTGCGTTTCTTCCTGCGTGATCACGGGTGGTGCCCAACGCGCCCAAGGAAAGGCCGTAAGCGCAGAGACGGCGGTGCCCTGCCCTGTCCGCTGTCCCGCGGGGGACCCTAGGCCGTCATGAATGCCGAATGCGGGAACTAAGCCGTGACATCCCCACTTGTCCTTCTGCCACAGATCTGTGTTCAGCAAGATCAAGGACACGGCCGCCAGCTTGCTGCCCAGCGCCCCGGCGCAGTCAGCCAAGCCCGCCACCACCGCGAAACCAGAGGCGCCCCTGGGGCCGAGCTTGGGTGGGTGACAGAGGGCCTCGTGGCGCCCGGTGCGGGTTGGGCTTGCGAGCACGGAGCCTGCTCCCCAGGGCGGAAACTACCCGCGCTGCTCGATCGAATCAATCATCCGAGCAGGCACGCGTTCACCTTTGCCTGCCTAGATGTTGGGTCCAACCTAGATTTGGTTGAGTGAGCCTAATGACACCAGTGGTTTGGCTTGCGCAGTGGGATCGGCGTATTGCCCACTGCCGTAGCGGCTTGCACCCAGGGACAGAAATACGTGGTGTGCGCCGTGTACCGCGCTTCCGCGCTCCCGCGTCCTCCCGCTTTCTCCCCCTTTCGCTCCCTTTCCTCCCCGCCCACGCGCTGTGCTCCGCCACTGCTCTCCGCCCCTGCTCTCCGCCCCTGCTCTCCGCCCCTGCTCTCCGCCCCTGCTCTCCTCCAGGGGGCGGGGGTCTGCTGCCCAACCTCATCGGCCGGGCGGTGGGCGGCCTGGTGTCGGGGGCGCTCTCGTCTCTGGCCTCCCAGCTGGAGGAGGCGGCGAGGGAGCAGGCGGGCGTGTACGAGGAGGCAGTCGCCAAGCTGCAGGTACCTAGAGTCTGTCGGGAAGGGATCTCGGTCGTCAAGGGGCAGGTGTCGGGTATCGTGCGCGCCCTCTTTGCTCTGTGGGATGGAATTACGGATGCAGCGAGCCGGCGTGGCGCTCCTCGTAGGCTGCAGCGCGGGGGGGGGGCCGCGCCGTCAGGCAGCCCTCCCTGATACCCCTGACGCGTGCAACAATGAAGTCCTCAGCGCTAAAGCTCGGGCTGCAGCGCCGGAGATGCACGGGGCGAAGAGGGCGGGGGCGCGGGCAAGAGGCCCACGGAGGATGGGTCGGACAAGCCGTACCGTACGGCTGTAGCATAACATGACCCGTACTATGTGTCCACACCGCGATGACGGTGGTTATGCTGGCGTGCGGCAGTTGAAGTGGTGATACCGTAGTGGGCAGGTAGAGGCGGGATCAGGTGCATCCAACGGTACTCTTGTCATGGTGATGTATGCGTAACCGCCACAAGGTGGACCCGTGTCCCGACCGGGTGAGTCATCACGAGTGCCTTGGTCCGCATTGTCCCCCTTCGACCGCGTGCTGCGCGCAGGGGAGCGCCAAGCTCCGAGACCGGTGAGTGGCCCCCGGGCCCGGACTTGGGGGGCAGTGAAACGATCAGCTTGAGGGCAGCCCAAACGCGAACGAAGCTCCAGCAACCAGGTGGCGGCTTGGGTTGTTGAGAGGGCCTTGTCGTGAGGTTGTCGGGCATCGCGCATCTTTCGTCGGTTGTTGCGGTGCACGGCCGGCTGTGCTGGGGCCCGCGGTCAGGCAGGGCGCTGACCCGACGGGCGACCCGACGGGTTCCCCATCGGGAACCCGTCCGAAACCCATTCGGGGGCTTCTTCCTGCAGATAGTGATGTTCTGCGGCATATCCCGGTAGAAGAAGATCGCAGCGGCTACCTGCAGCTCCTTTTGGAACCCCTTCCCGGACCCCTTCCCGGACCCCTTCCCGGACCCCTTCCCGGACCCTCATACATCGGGATACCGTTGCCCCCCTCCATGGGCAAACTCACTCTCTCCCTCTGACCGGATCCTGCAACCCGCAACCCACAACCCTCAACCCACAACCCTCAACCCTCAACCCAAAACAAACCAACCTGCTCCTCCCCCTCCCCGGATCAGGCTGGGCACCGTTACTGTGGGTCCGCTCATGTCGCAGTCCAGCAGCAGCTCCTCCATCAACGGGGTGGTCACCAAGCAGGTGGCGCTCATGATGCCGGTGTACGGCAGCCGGGGGATCTCGGGTACGGCACAAGTCAGCGTCGTACAGGGTCCGCAGCAGTCGGGCGGCCAGACGATGCAAATCTCGGTGAGGCCTCTTTTGGGTGGAAGGAGGGAGGGACGAGGGAGGGTGGGTGGGTCTCGGGCAGAGGTGCGGTGTAAGTCCTTTCACATCCATACACCATTTCCTTGCCCTTCGTGTCTTGCCTTGCATGTTGCGCGGTCGATTCCTGGACAGGGGAAAGGGTTCTTCTTGACATGGGGGTTCTTCCTGGGGAAAGTGCGGTTAAAACGAAGAGGAGAAAACGTGTTATGCCAGGGAACTTGGGATGGATGCACACACCGACTCCTGGGCGCATTATGCCCCACCTGGGGCGCATCGCGGGGCAAGAGGCGGGTCGGGTTGTTGGACGGGGGTGCACCTTAGAGGCGGCGGCCCAACTAGGACGCACGGATTCGGGGGGGGGCAGTGCACAGGCCGTCCGTCGCGAGGAACGGCATCCTGCCGTGGCGCACATTGCGCGCCATTTGCTCCGAGCGGCGCGCACAACCACAACCACGGCAGCGCTCTGAGGAACCTGAGTGGAGGAGCGGTGACACAGTGGTGATGAGCTGGACCCGCCCACCCATCCCCTCGTGCACATCGGGTCTCTTCTGCAAACACAGACGTACCGTTGCAATTGTTGCGTCGCATCCACCACATTGACATCCATCTATTCATTCATCCAATCACATCAGCGCGGTCCTGCTACGCCGGCAGCCACATGTTTCTGTTACACTGTCCGTCCGTCTGCCCGTCCGTCTGTCTGACTGTCTGTCTGGCTGTCACCTGTGGGGGTACCGGTCTGCAGGTGCGCACCAGCGAGGGGGCGGTCATCCTGGTGGACGACAGCGGCCGGGGACCCGACGGCCGTACGGGCGGCCGCGGGGCTGTGATCGACGTCGAGTTCAAGGAGGTCAAGTAGGGGCAGTGGGGAGCAGCACCTGCCGTACCCCGCCGTACCGCCACCCGATTGTTGTACAAAGATACCTCGGCAGTGGCTCAGTGCGTCATCTGCTGCCGCATGTTGAGGATGGCTTGGCGCGCGGTGTGGTTCGGGATGAGGCGGCGCCTCGCGCGTTGGGTCGCGGATACTGGTACGCGGGCGGCGCAGGCGAGGACAGTGTGTGTTTGGCGGGGACGGCGGTGCAGCGGCGACACACTCCAGATAGCGAGTTCGTGCTATGGTTGCGCGCCTGACGTCTCGTCTCGGGTCTTGGCGAGCCGCAGCTCGCGGGCAGATGTTGGATGGTGGATGGGGCGTGGGCCTCGCGTCGTCGCGGGTTTGGTGGCTCTGAAGCGCTGAGGGGCATGGCGCGCGATGTACATAAGGAACGGGACATATTAGCGCTTCTCCAAGTCATCGAGGTGCATCAGGCGGCCTTCCGCCGCATCACCGACCGGACGGGTGGCCCGCCGCACCCCTCGGGGCGCCAGGGAGGACCGGGCCCGGGGGCGCTACTGTATAAACAGCACCTACGGGGTCCCGCGGCGTCCACTGTAACATCGTTAATAAATCAATAACTACGGGCCGGACGTGCCGCTGTGGGACGCCGTGCCCAGCTCGTGCGTGGGCTGGCAGCGCCTGCACCGGGGGCTGCGGAGCGGCGGCGGGGCTGACGGAGCCGGCGCGCTGCGCAACGAGCCGGACTTTGGGAGCTTCAAGGACGACGTCCCTGACCATCATCAGCTGGGGGCTGGGCCGGGCCGGGCTGGGCTGGGCTGGGTGGGAGAAGGACAGCTTGGTCGCCGTCCTAGGGATCGCGGGTATGTTGCGGGCATGTTGGCAGTGTCCACGCGATGGAATCGCCGACCCAACTTTGGCCCGCCCACCACCATCGTCTTCCGTTTGGCCCCGTCCTCCACTGCTCTCTGCCTTCTGTCAACACGCCTGATCTGGACTGGAGAACTCGGGCGGAGGGCCCATCGCAGCACGAACGCAGCCGCACAGGCGTTGCAGCTCGCCTTTTGCTTGGTCGCCCAACTGATGGCGGCTCTCAACACCAGCGGCATGTAACCAACTCACCCAAAAGTCATGCAGTGGCGTTGCTTCAAGCATTGCCCCTATGACGTTTCTGGAGATCTGGACTGGTGTCTGGATGCGGGCGGCTTTGTTCTTCCGCTTCCTGAATGGTGTGTGTGACGGAGACGAGCGCTGGCGAACACACGTTGCCAGCGCCCGAGTGTGACTCGTGGCGGGCGAAGCGCCTTCCGTTAGCGCGGGCTCCAGACGGGAAGCGCTAGTGCACGAAACAAACAGTGTATCGTGTATACATATGCCCTTACAGAGGGAAATTAGGGTCTAGCGACCCGCCCAGCCCGCCTCTCGGGGCCCCACGGACCGCTAGCTCTCCCCCCCACTGAAGCCAAGGTGGCTGGATTTGTCTCAGCCAGCTAGCGCGCCCGTCCTAATCCGTACATCAAATGCAAATCTACGTCCAACAGGGTCGGGGCTCGCGCGGGTCGCCGTAAGAACGCACCTACGCATACACACATACACGCAGAGGCACGTGGTCATAGAGGACGGAAAGTTGTTCGCTCGCCGGCGGGCACACGAGCGGGGCAGGCGTCAGGGGGATTCAGCGGGCGCCCTCTCCACTGCGCCCACCCCAGCGCGCCGCCGCCCTATTAGCCGGATACCTAGTAACCCCTTCCCCCTCGTCGTACAGTCGTACTCATGATGCTTTGCTAGTCGCCAGTCAGTAACGCCTACACTGGAGCCAGCCGAGCGGCTTCACGTCGTCGTTTCGGTGGTCCCAGTGCTCGCCAGGTGACCATCGCACGTCCCCTTCGGAATCCTGCGCCCCGGCCCGGCCTCGGCTCCGTCCACAGCCCCCAGCGCAGCACGGCCTGCACGCGGACCCCCCCCCCCGTTTCGGACAGGAACCAGTCGCCCGCAGGCATTGTCGGGGCCCAACAGCACATCACACGTTTTGCAGTGTACCGTATGTACACACGCTCGGTTGCTTGATCGCTAAGTACGCGTCCGTTGCCCCACAACGCGCCCCTCCCTGCAAGTGGCGTGATCCGCTCCCGCCCGCGCCGCACGCCACTTGGCGACACGTCGCTTGCACCCCAGCCAGCCATGATTGAGATTAGGATAAGAATGCATGAATTCGAAATCCATGACGGCATCGCGGCATGGATGCACCAACCCAGTCGCCTGGGAGCTCCCATCACGTCACCGCCGACAGCTGCGGTATGGTGTGATGTGATGGCTGCAGCCCACCCACACACCGTGCCGGTAATCGCCAGGTCTGCCCCGCCCGCCCCTTCCCCCCACGTCCCGACACGGCCGGCCTGGACGCGCGGGGGCAGAGGACGTCCGCCCGCCCCGTGCTTGGCAGCCCATGTGCCGTACCCCAATCGGCGAATCAGATTATTACCGCACCGCCGCACGATCCGGCACCGATACAAAAAGAATGCACGAAACGATCAAACACGCCCCACGCGGGGTTCAGGGCGTCATGAAACTCGCCATGCACACACACACACACACACAAACCCGCCCTCAAGGGCCGGGGGCCCTTCCGTCCCGCCCACCTACAGAACCCGCCGGCCCGGGTCAGCCGTACACCAGAGTGGATGGCGCGCCCGTCGGCGTCAAGGTGATGCGGGCCACCTGAGTGTCACCGCCGGGCCACGCCTCCTTGACCGCCGCCCGCATCGCAGGTCGACCGGCACGGCCCGGCGAGGGCCGCGGCGTCCCCGCTGCCGACGCGCTGCCGGGCCGCGACGAGGCCGTCGCCGCCGAGCCCGGCGACGCCGCCGCCGCCCTCTGCGCCGGACCCCGCAGGAACGTAGGGCTCAGGAACTCCCCCGTTGACGCATCGCCCGTACGGCCCCCCGTACTGTCCTCCACGTACGGCGTCTGGGGTGACCGCAGCATCGCCGTCAGGTACTGCGGCGAGGCGTAGTAACGGCGATGATCCGATCGGCTGGCTCCCGACGTCACCGAGCCAGCGCCGGAGCCGCCGCCGCCGCCGCCGCTGACGATGACGACATCTGGGTAGCTGGAGTTCGCGCTGCTGCCGACCGCACCGCCGCCGCTGCGGGCCCGGCTGGGGGCGGGCGTCGAGTGCGGCGAGGCACTGTGTGACGTTGGTTTCCGGGGGGGTCCCGGCGGCGGCGGCGAGAGCGGGGAGTGGAGGTTGTCCAGGAAGAGAGGGTTGGGGGGCCCGGCGGCGACGGTGGTGGTGGCCCAGGACCGGCCCAGGCGGGTCAGGTTGCGGCCAGTGAGGAAGCCTGGTAGGTCGGAGGAGGGATGAGGTTGCGGCAGGGAGGGGCAGGGCCGCAAAATAAATGGGGTTCAGATGGGGAGGCCAATACAGCTCTGTGGCGTCGTCGGAGAGACGGCGCATGGGGTTGCCGATACCGTACACCGCATGTACACCGTACAACGCCATATGGCCTAAGGGGTGATTTGCGCGAGTCTGGTTCGCAGGGCACACCGTACATGAGTGCAGCTATACACGGACAGCTAAGGTACCACAGAAAGGCGAGCGACCCCTCGTCGCATCTTGAGGTCGTCACGCAGCTTCAGGATTGTCTTGCACAGCGGCCCCTCGGACACCGCCCATTTCCCGGCTGCCCCGCACACCACTTCACACGGGAGATGCGGTTCACCCGGGTCAGAGTGTGTGTCTGGGACATGACCGATGCACTGAAAACCTACACACCGGCTCACGCAGCACAACCGCCCATCCGCCTCCTGCCGCCGCCTGACCATCTCCACACGGTTCTGCGCCTGCGGCGGATGCGCATCCGTCCCTCCGGAACAGCAAAGCGTCCGCCACCACCTTGCCACCTCAGCCGCCATGCCCACCCCACCCGACCCACCCAGCCACCCCCCCACCCACCCAGCCACCCACCCACCCAGCCACCCACCCACCCACCCACCCAGCCACCCACCCGACCCACCCACCCACCCAGCCACCCACCCACCCGACCCACCCACCCACCCAGCCACCCACCCGACCCACCCACCCACCCAGCCACCCACCCACCCGACCCACCCACCCACCCAGCCACCCACCCGACCCACCCACCCAGCCACCCAGCCACCCACCCACCCAGGTGTGAGGCCCCGCGCGAGCCAGCTGGAAGCGGGCTGAACGTGAGGCTGACACCACTGACGGGGGCGCCCGCACTGCCGCGCGCTGTCGCGGCTCCGGAGGCGGCCGCGGCCGGCGGTGCGCTCCCGGGTCGCCTTGACGGGGCTGGATCCTGCGGTGGTCACGGTTACGACAACGGGGGCGCACAACCGGGGCGTCCATTACGGCTGGCGGAACGGGCAGGGAGCTGCCCTCCCGCCCACCGTTACGCACCGGAGACGAGACGACCCAGATCGATCGACCTGCACCGGCCCCATGTCAAGATGGTACAAGGAGGCTGATGGCACGGAGACCTACCTAAATACCTACCCACTTACCCACCTACCTGCCTACTGAACTATTTGCCGTACGTTTCACGTTCGGACGCGAAAAGGCGCGTACGACATCTGCATCGCCCACTTGGCTTGGCTCGCTTCGTCCGGGTCAACTCCGCCCCAAGAAGTTGTGTCCTTTAGGGCAGACCAGCCACCCCGCAGCTCCCTCCAGTCGCCCGTCAACTCACCGCTGACAAGACGTGCTGCGGCGTGCGGGGTTGCTGCTGTTGCTGCTGCCTCAGGGGTGTCCGCGGCTCCCCTGACGGGTCCCGGAGGGGGCGGCGCCGCTCCGGGGAGGCCCGGTCCTTGACGGTGGGGGCCACGGGCGAGCGCATCAGGTAGGACAGCGTGGTGGTGGTCGCGTAGTGGCTGTGTCGCAGCGGCTCACTGGGGGTGAGGTGGCGGGCAGAGCACAGCGGCCAGCGCGCGGGTTTGTTCGGCCAGGGGCGCCCCCTAAAGCGTCAAAGGGGGTGGATCAGAGGAAGAACACGGTACGGCAACCCCGCGTCGCGCCAAAAGCGGAACACACACTTTTTTAAAAACACGATTTCGCGACGGATCCCTTCGACGGCCAGCCATGATTTCCTAAGATCCTGACCAAATTATCAAGGTAACCTACGCTAGAAAGCCCCCCCGTGGAGCAGGCAGGGGTTCAGGCCCCTGGACAGAGGTAAGACCACCCGGCGGGGCGGCTCCCTGGGGTGGGCCTCTTCTCACTTGATCAGCCGCTCCAGCTCCAGCGCCGCCAGCAGCTGCTGCCGCTCCGCCTCCAGCCGCACGGCCACGTCGTCGATCGACGCGCGCGCAGCCGACTCGTGCGCGAGCTGCCGCTGCACCACCGCCAAGTCGGAGGACAGCGTCGCCACCCGCTTCTCGGCGGTGGCCCTGAGGAGGAACGAAGGACAAGTGTGAGACGCGAGACGCAGCGGCGCGAGGGCGTCCTTCAGCAGGACGATAAACAACCCTAGAGGTGCTACACTGCGAGTTGTGCACATCCCGTCTACGCTACCACCGTCGTGGCCTCGCGACGAAATGCCGAACGGAGAACCCCGGCGTTGTGCATGTCCAGCGCACATCTTCAGACAATTCCTTCCGAAGTTACAGGGCCAACTGCGGTCACACTTGTGTCGTTTGCGTAAAGAGGAGAGGAATGGCATGGGAGGTGGCGTGCAGGACGAATCGGCGCTGCCAGTCATCCACGCATCCACGCATCGGCCACCAGTTGCAGCAGATGGACGGGTAAGGAGCAGGCCGAACCCGGCTTTGAGCTTCAGCGACTTACTTGTCCTGCTCCAAATCAGAGACAAGATGCTTCGCCCGCTGCTGCAGGGCCCCGATGGCAGCTTGCAGGTCTGCGACTTGTTGCATCGCTACGTCCTTCAGTGCCGCCTCGGCCTGTACGGCAGTAAGCTCCGACTGCAACGTTCGACTCTCTGCCTGCAATCAGGTAAGATTCGGGCGATGTATGTCTCTGAATGTCTGTTAATCATTGGCCTCGCCGTGACAGCTTAAGATTGCGCCGCACACCTGAAGTTCAGCAACCGTCTGCTGTAAGGCGTCCACGCGGTCCAGCAAATCGTTCGTAATCGCTGCAGACTTGTGCTGAAGTCTCTGATGTTCGGCATCTAATTCCGAGAGCGCCTGTTCCGACGCGCGCAAGCCCGCATGCAAGCCAGAAATTTGGCCCTGCAAGTTTGAAGCATGGAAAGAGGGATGACGACCTTGAATTGCCAAATTCAAGAAATGGGTATATGTCCGTAAAACGCGAAACTGCCTCTCAACAAACCTGCCTTCAGAAGTCTATCCGCCTCCGCCTTCGCGATGGCAAGGGCTCGCAATTTCTCCTCCTACATTGTAATATAACGCCATGTCAAAGAAACGGTTCTGCTGTTTGCCTCGCTGCGTGGCGCATTACCAAAAGAAGCTTGTCGCGTTCATGCTCCTCGCGTTCGCGCCGCGAAGCTTCCAGAAGATTGTCATATGCCATACGGTATTCATGGACAGCGACTTGACTGCCTTGTAGGGTTCGGACTACAGCGTCGTCACGCCGGAAGATGT
Organism: Eudorina sp. 2006-703-Eu-15; assembly: GCA_003117195.1. Lineage (NCBI taxonomy): Eukaryota > Viridiplantae > Chlorophyta > Chlorophyceae > Chlamydomonadales > Volvocaceae > Eudorina > Eudorina sp. 2006-703-Eu-15. Next base: position 749,138 of record BDSI01000006.1, on the reverse strand, counting down.
GAAAATTGGGTGTGGTGGCAGACAGAGATGTCCATGTCATACGAGACATTTTATTACATGCTTGTTCAAGCCAATATAAAAGCTGTCTTTCAGGCCGCAGCATTTCGCTTTGCCCGCGCGCCGCGTACGCATGACATATTCGCTACAGCCGTCTTCCCGTATTAACCGTTCATTCGCTGATGCGCCCCTATGTACACATATCTGCAGGCCTGCAAAACTCCTGACGCTCGCGAAGTTCTGGCTTACGGTGTCGAACCCGGACGCTCTATGTTGCAACCTGCTCGCCCGCATACGGCGTGGACTGCTTCCACCAAAGCTACTTTGGTTTTACCCCCTTGCCCGAGATAGGGTCGAACCCCCCTCTGCCGACCCGCACCTCCCCCCACCCGCCGGTCCGCACCTCCGACCCGCACGTCCGACCCGTGCGCCCATCTGCACCTCCTCCCCCCCTGCACCGCGTGCATAGAAATCTATGAACAGCCCGAACACTGCAAGGCCTGGAGTACCCGAAACCTCCGAAACCTCTCGACGACCACGGGCCCACAGACACTTCCCCCCCCTTACAGCCCACATGCCCGCCGCCGTTGTCAGTACGCAACCGACTGCCGGACGTGGACGTTCAGCTCGTCCACCAGGGTGGAGATGTTGCTGGCCAGCTGCCGGTAGTTGGTCTCGCTCTCCTTGGCCTTGATGAACTCGGTCATCTCGAACACGCCGCCGCTGAGCGTCTTGAGCTTGGACTCCATCTTCTCGAGCTGCACCTGCAGGCTGTGGTCCTGGGGAAAGCAACGGGCGCATCCATTGGGCACAACGCACAAGTCAACTTACCCCGCCATCAAGGACCGCAAGGACCGCACAACGGAACCGCACCAACATCGAGTGCAAAACAACTGCGCACTCGAAAAAGCCGGAACCATCGGCGCAGCTTTATCCCAGCACTTCCTCGGTAGGATGTTTTGTTTCAGGGAGCAGTGGCTTCCAGGTCGGTCCAGACCGAATGAACATCCCTAGCCTGACTCGGACCCCATTAGCCAATGGAGAGTCCATATCACGTAAGAGAGCCTTGCCACTTCAGCTCCCACGACGACAGGGACACCGAGACGTCCAGCCCAAAGTGTGCACAAGTGTGTGCACCCTGCCGGGTACTGCACATCCCCCAGGCAACATGACCGCCCGCGCGCCCGCCGTGACCCGCAACCGTTCCCCCTCAAGTGCGCGGGGAGGGCAAGCACGCGCGACCCACCTGCAGCTGCGCGCGCTTCGCTTGGAACTTGAGGCCCTTCTCCGCCACTATCGACCGCAGCAGGTCCTTGCGCTTCAGCAGCGCCGACCGGAGCCCCTCCATGCGCTCGCGCGCCAACTGGGCCTTGTGCTGGATGTCCTCAACCTGTGGCGTGGGCGGAACGAGACGCGCAGTGCGTGCGGCACGAAGCGGCGCGGGCAGAAATTTGACCACCTACGGGTTAGTGCGCCGCTGACCACACCCTGCCTCACACGGCCATCTAGGGTCGTCGTATGGGCGGTAATTAACACCCCGAACGCAACAAGCAGGACAAGCGGCCAAGTTCAGAAGCGCAGACATGCTTAATCTACGTATGAACGTATCCCTTTCCCCGTCGCCGGGTTATGCAGAAAGGGGGAAGGGAGGGCTCCGCACAGACAGCACACTCACGCTGCCAAACTCCCCCATCTCCTTCTCCATGGCCGTCTGGCGATCCGAGAGCTGCGTCAGCTCCAGTTTGATCTTGTCCTCCAGCGTGTCGATCTTCTCCAGCTCCGTTCGCCGCATGGCGAGCTCCTGCGCGTGCAGCACATCGGCACCAGGCGGGCCCACGGCACATCGGCACCAGCCGCCAGGGGCACACACAGGAACAACACTTGGGATGCGGCGGGGCAGCAACCCCCAGCATCCGCCCCACGAACAGCAGCCGTCGCGCGGCAGCCGCCAGGCGCTCGAAGATGCGCGTGCGTGCAGCAGCGCTGCAAGCACAGACCGCGACAGGCCCCCTTGCGGCCGAGCGGACCGACGCGCGGGGCCACCACCATACTCGCCACCCGACCTGCCTGTGGTATTCGGTCCAGGTCAGGTCAGATCGGCATCTGCAGGGCACGCCATCAATGCGGTATCCCGACGCGGGTATTGAGACCGGACCATCTGCCCGTTGGGCGTACACACCCGGCCCCCCGGTTCGTTTCGGGTTCTTTTCTCTTTTCAATTCAACACCCCCTTGAGAGCCGCACCTCCTTGAGCCGCTCCTGCGTCGTCTGCGTGTTCTCCAGCTGCATCTTCTTGTACTCGAGCTCGTCCTGCATCTCCTTGAACTTCTTCTGGGAGGGCAGCGACGAGCCGATGATGCCCTGCATCTTGACCACCTTCTCCAGGATGGCCACGATGCCGTCCTCCTTGGACTGCTTCTCCTGCGGGTCGTTGCGGTGTGGAATAGGAGGCACGGGATCCGAGTTCACGAAAAGAACCTCCAGACATTCTGACGCCAACACCCGGTGGCGGGGATTGTGAAGTGCGGAAAGGGGGGCCGTGGTTAGGGGTTAAGAAACGGCACTCTCAGACGAACGCATCATGGTGGAGGGATAGGGGCGCGGCAGCGACGCGCGGCAGCCGCAGGAGCTCATGCCTGGCTACCGTACAGCGAACAGCGCCTGGAAGCGTAACACTCGAGGAAATACTACGACGTTCCAGGCTCCGTCTCCTTTAAGAATCTGGCGTGCGCGCGTCGAGGCCAACGGATCGGACGAGGGCAACACACCGAGTGTGACCGCCATTGCTGCACAGCTACGACCGCACGCGCTGCTGCCCACCGCGCGACCGACCGAACCGCCGTGCCACCAACCCGCACGGCCCGACCCACCTGCATCTTTGCGGCCTTGCGGCTGGGGAAGCCGTCCATGAAGTTGTTCAGGTCGCGCTCCTTGGCCAGCAGCTCCTCGAACTTCTCGCGGTTGGCCTTCTCCTCGGCGGCCGCTGCGCCGCTGGTGGCCCCGCCCAGCGACTTGACGCGCTCCTCCATCTTCTTGATCTGATCCTGGAGCTCGCGGATCTGCGCCGGGCGGACCCCACACACGGACACATTCGGCAAATGTGATGTGATGGGATGAGGGCCTCTGCTTTGGCGGCAGAGCATATGCTGCCGCCGGGTGGACAAGGGTCCACGTTGTAACGGTTACTATTACTGCTATATGCCAGGGAGGAAGGGGCGATCAGGCCCTGTTCATTCGTGACTCCACACTCGCCGCTGACCCACCCGCGGCCATGCGCGGCCATCCGTCCGACAAGCCTTGGAAGTACAGATGCCGCAGACGGCATTCCGTCGTTAATCCTAGACGTGCCTCCGCTCGCTTGGCCTCCCAAAGTTGCTGCCCGCGGCGGTCTTTACCCGAGGAGAGACGCCCTACCCCAATGATGATGTGCACTCTCCGACGGCTTCCTGCGCATCGTGGTCATCCAACCTAGCTCCCAGGCGCACCGCCCCTTCCCCCCGGTCAGCGTTCACACTGCTAGGGACACACCGCCTCGCCACCCCGCTCGCACTGCGCGACCGTTCAACCAGCCGGCCCCTCTCCGTCACTCCCTGTCTTTCCTCCTCCTGGCGAGACACCCGGAGGCAGCAGCAGCAGCGCCTCGCGTCGTCCACGTCACTGCATGCGCGCCCCGTCACGCACAAAGCAACCGGCGGGCCGCCCCGGGCCCCCCTTTCCCTGCCCGCTCCCCCCCTTTTGGCTTTTCCTACACCCCCCTTTTCGCAGCGCCGCACCTGCTGCGTCATGTTCTCCACCTCCGTGTTGTCGCGCTTGATCTTGGCCATCAGGTCCGCCCGCAGCTCCTCGGGGCTGCGCTTGCTCTGCCGCTCCTCCTCCGTCAGCTCGTACTTGCGCTCCGTCAGCGCGCGGATCTGCTCCTGCAGCTGCAGGCTGCGCTGCTTGAAGGGGTTGCGCGCCAGCTCGCCCTCGGACGCCTGAAGCTGCTTGTCGAGGTTCTCCAGATCCTCCTCGCAGCGCTTGCTGTCGGCCTGAGGGGGTTCAAAGATAGGAAAGACGGGAAAACCCAAAACGGACCCGGATCATGTCACCTCACATTGATAGAATGACTGATAATGAGGTGTGGGGAGTGATGTGGGGAAGGGCCGTCTCTGGCGCGTGAGAGAGCAGGGATCGCCCCCCTTGCGTGGAACAGAGGCCGCCGGAAGCTGACGAGGAGGTTGGGAGGGGTTCCTCCGAGCGCGTGCGTCTTCCCCCTGGACTCCCCCTGGACGTCCCCGTTCGGTGCGGGTTACCCCAGGACGAGGGCGGCCGGTGGGCGACCACAGTGTACGCGATATCATGCCCATGCCACACTTTCCACCCCTCGCTTGTAGAAACTGATGATTTTATTACTGCTTTCCTGCCTTTGGGATATTGAGAGGCTTCCGAGCTTGTGAGGACAGACCATGATTGACCCAAACGCCCCCGGGGAGGTTCTGCCGGGTGGCCTCTCCCGACCCTTGACCGGCTGCCCGCCCCCCGATCTGCTGCCCGCCTCCCGATCTGCTGCCCGCCCCCGATCTGCTGCCCGCCCCCCGATCTGCTGCCCGCCCCCCGATCTGCTGCCCACCCCCCGATCTTCTGCCCGCCTCCCGATCTTCTGCCCGCCTCCCGATCTTCTGCCCGCCTCCCGATCTGCTGCCCGCCTCCCGATCTACGTCCGAACGGTCGCCCCCCGCCGCCCTCAGTGTGCACTTCCCACGCCCCTCGCACCCCTCCTCCTGACCTGCAGCTGCTGCTGCTCGCTGATGAGGTCCCCATACTGTTGGCGCTGCGACGGAGGCATCGCGTTCAGACGCGCGTCCATGGACGTCTGGATCTCCGCCATCTTGGTCTCGGCCTGGCGGAGCCGGCGGCGAGCGGCAGGGGGCCACGACGGCACAGCGGGCGGGCAGATGCGTTAAGCCATTGGCTATCACAGGCCCGAGTGATGGCTCTCTGGTCCTGTTCAGGCCTATCCCAAGATCAAGGTCAATATCAAGATCACAATCAGCATCAAGCCAGGGGCCAACCAGCGAGTATCCTGCAGCGCATCCTCCGGTTATCCATGCCAGGGCAAGTTGCGGGCGTGAATGGGTTCGGTTCTGGAGACGTAGCAGCGGGGCCCACTCTACGTGCTGCCCGGCATGCGGGCCGGGCTAGGGTCGCAGCGGGATCCCCTCAGAGCTGTTCCCACGAGATGCCTGATGCAGCGGCCCGGCCGGTGTCGCTGGTGACGGTGGCAGCGGCGGGAGCGGCGCACCCGTCAATTGCTCTGAGCAGGGCCTTGGCATGAGGTGCCCATCCCACCGGGTGAGGTGCCATGCACTGGCCGACACGCATCCGGCCAACACCCCGCCCGTCACGGCTCACCGAGCCCCGACCCACATGCGGTCATGTCGCGCATGACAACAAGCAGCTAAGCACTTGATGTGCGCAAGCAGTACGTGAACATTCTGGACGCTGACGCGCAGCTCATCCCTTCGTTAGCTCCCACCCAAGTTAAAGTCGGTTGGCGTGGCCCTGAACGCTCGCACGCGGTCCCTTAACGCAGGCGCGCGCCCCGTGTGAAACACGCCGTGGTTGCCACGCGGGCATACCGCGGCGGCGCTCCACTCACGTGCCACGGCCCCCGCCCCGCCCCCGCCCCACCCCGTGAGATGCACCTGCTTCGCCTTGGCCTCCAGGTTCAGCCGCTCCGTGAGCACCTCGTCCACTCGCTTCCGCTGCTGCTCGTTGCGGTCGCGGAGGGCCGCGTACTCCTGCTGGATCATGAAGATGGGCGTCTGGGAGCCCACCTGTGGGAGGTCGAGGAAAGCGCAGAAGAAGAGCGGAGGAAGGCAGTTCAGCAGAAGAAGAAAAACAATGCAAGCCCGGTGAGGAGAGGGGCGGGGGGCGGGGGTTGGGGGCTGTGGTCCTCGCCGTGCGCAACACGGGGGACCCGCATGGCGCCCCCACGTGGCTGGGCTCGGTGACGTGTTCCTCATGACCCAGGACGGAAACGCTTCCCGCCTCCTCGTTTGCCGAACCCTGTCACCTCCTTCGGCGGCTACGTCAGGCGTGTACATGGTGATGGCCATGCGTTATTGTGTGAAAGAAAATTGAGCCGCGAGAAAACCGAGCCGCGTTAATGTGTGGTGGCTGACTGGCTGCTGGGAAGGAGTTCTCGCGACGGGACTGGGTTCCGGGGGCCCACACGGCGCGGTGTTCCGGGTTCATCGCCGCATCGCCACGCCACACACGGTGGGCACCACCACGGGGTCCCAAGTCACCGGGCTCACCCCGCCCAAGGACCCAGGAGGAGGGAGGGCAGTGTGGCTTACCTTGTCAAGCACCGTGTTGTAGTCCGCGAGGGCCTCCTGAAGGATCTTGACCTCCTTTGACAGGTCGTTTGAACGCTTGTCCATGCTGTTGTACTGCGCTTGCTTCCTCTCAAGGGCCTCCAGGTCCGACTGCACCGCACACCGGCCAACACAGCTGCTCTCAGACACGGCCCACGATTACTCGGCATTGATCGGCCATGGGCACGGGTGCACGCGATCCGGCGTCTTCTCCCATCTCAGAAGTCTTGTGTGTTACGTCTGAGGCTTACGGCACTAGGAGGAGCCGGCCGATCCACACGGGGCCCGGGGTCCAGGGGGAATGTGGGCACCTTACCTTCATCTGCTGTGTGGCTTGCGCAATCTCCATGCGCTTTTGCCGCAGCTCATTCATGAAGTAGTTCTTGTCGAGGACTTGACGCCCCACGCCGGCCGCGGCTGTCTTCATTCCCGACACGCCGTGGTTGGTGATGGGGCGGTTCTCAACTTGAAGGCTCTGGCCGGCCCGAGCCGCTGCTGCGGCCGCCGCTGCCTGCTGGCCAGTTCCTGGGCGTTGCGATGCTGTGCCGAGACGTTTGTATGCGGTCCCCGGCGGGCCGCCGGCAGGACCCGGCCCTCCGCGCATGGCTGTGCCCGGCGGTGCGCCACCGATGATAGAGCCTCCCTGCGGACCACCGCGCATTGTTGCAGGCGCGCCTCCTGCAGGCCCTCTGCTTCCTGTCATGGGCCTATCGGGGGCTGGAACCGACGTTCCAGTTGGAGCCTTGCCCACGCCCCCGGTCGAGAACGCGAGAGCGCCGCGGCTGGACGGTCGATCCATCTTCAGCCCACGTGCACTAAGAACAATACGTTTTGAATTATTTTGCAGCCAGGTTACCGCTCGCGCTTACGCCTGACCCTTCTGTAGATGGGTGCTTATATGTACTTCGAAGTTGCCGTCGAGCCTACGAAAACAACGTAATGTAATTGAACATAGCTCCTCAGAGTTGAACGCATTCTGAAAACAAACCCGCTGGCCACCGGAAGCTTGGAACGCATGGGACCTCCGTACAACGGTGTTACAGTGGTTACAATTTGATACAAAGGCATTTTCATAGGAATGTACAGTTCTGCCTTCCATTCATCGTCGAATTCATTGCGCCTTCTGATGTTGAGGAACTTGGTCACCCGGAACGGAACCTGCTCTTGGAGCCTGCAGTGATAAAGTGCCAAAGCATGTTATGCCTCATTCAATAGAATGGCAACTAAAAGATGGCGATGGCTTACCGTCTCGGAGAATGAGCGTAGTGCGTGAACAATTGCACCCGTGTTGTTTTGTAGATAACCCTGCGCACTGCAGGAGGGCATTCAATCATGCGAATGACTTGTCAGATTTTCAATGCGCCGTTAACGAAAGGAACGCATGCATTGCGCTGCGGGCAGCTTACAGCAGCGCCGTTACACGCCCGCTCGACAAAGTGACAATATACTTGGTTTGACACATCTTCACTCACGAATGTCACGCATGTCTATTGACGACCTAGATCGAGCTGAACGTGCACAACTTACTTGTTGACCTGGCTTGTGACGGTGTCCGCAACGCGAGCACGGGTCTCCGCGTACAGCCGATCGATGGTGGCCTCGTGTTGACGGAGCAAAGGCGACACATACCTGCGATACGCCATCACCATAGCCGCAAAGTGAAACAGGGTCCTCGTCATCAGAGGTCCGTGTCGGACGATCGCCAGTCCGAGTGAGTCCGGAAAAGGTCCAACCCAACTCTTACCCATCGTACAGCGTGACGGCTGCGTGTGTTCGAGGGTGCCAGAGCGCAACAACGAATGCTAGCTTGGCCTCGTAGTAGAGCGGTAGCCTGCAAACAAGGCCATCGATGCGTATCCGATTACAATCAAATGTCATAGCTGGCCACCTCGTACAACGAATATCGCCAAGAAACCTGGCGTGACAATGTCATTCCCCGTCAGTATACGCTGGTATGCGCACCAGAAGATGCTGAGGTCCGCAATCCATTCAAGGCATAGGAAGAAGCCCATCAGCAGCCTGCAAGCGCGACGATGAGGGACGATGCATCCCAAAGCCGCGTCGTAGGCGGTTCAAGGTACAGGATGACAGTCGGTCCCACCGTCAAGACATCCGGCAGCGTGCTCCGAGTGCATGATGGCTAGAAAGGGTCGCGCAAGAGATCCATAAGTGTCACTTGGGAGACAAATGCAGTGGGGCCCCGTGCCCCCCATGTTTAACCCTGTGGAGCGTTTGTGTTCCCGCTGCAATCACAGCTGCACCCCTATGCACCCCCTTCACCGAAAAGATGCGGATATTTATCATTTTGATTTCAGCACGATAACTGCACCAGGGGCCACGTACGCGATGCGGTGCTCAAAACGGTGAACTTACCAATACACGCACCAGTGCCGAAGTTGCTGATTATTTCCCGAGCTGACGGCTTTGTGAGTCATGTAGGCCGGGAACGCGCATCCCAGCACAGCCCTGGAAACGAACCTTCAAGTGTAATTGGCCGACAAAGGCTAGAATAAATTATGAATTTACAACTTACATAAGAACCCTGCATACTGGCGCTGAAATCAACATGAGTGGACAGCGGGTCGGTCAGCTGACAAGAGGGTCGCTAAAAGGCACTTCTTTCACTGCACGAGAACTCAACGAAAATGATGCAGCGAAGACATAGGGTATCAACTATTGCGCAGGGATGGCGCCAGTGATGTTCTATTTTCGCCTCGCAGGTGTTGCAAATACGGATCGTACGTCACCTGTTCGATATTTTGCTGTTAAAGACCACATCGGGTGACAGACATTGCATCAGGCTAATTACACTTGTAATGATTGATATCCTGCGGCGCTGTACGCACCTGCAGACGTGAGCTTGATGACAACCACTAATGCAACCCAGACTCAGGAAACCTTGAGGAAAGCTATTACGATTGGCGCACCTATTTACAATGCGGGTGATCCAGGCGAGTGTGGCTTCCCCTCATCAGCTACATCAAGGAGCTTGCTCTTACGTTGTGCTCTCGCTTCACAACGCTGCAGCTGGTTGTCTCAGGACGTATCTCCAGGCGGCAACGACTGTTCTGGATGGCTCCACAGCGACAGATGGGGAGCGCACGGTGTTAAGGTTTGTACTGGTTTGTCAATGGTTTTCAGTTCCTGTCGTCACCCGAACGTTATGTCGTACAGTCAACCGCGGCGGGCCGCTGGCTGCCGACGGCACAGCAGCGTATCCTTGCATGGTCGTCACGAAACCATGAGTTAGGCTGCCAGGAGTTTCATTGGACTTGGCGGCGTGTCAGATTCACCTGCAGCGTTAGTGCAATTCTGCACCCGAGAAACCACTCCCCCTGGAGTTGTCCTTCCGTTCCTCTCGCTACTTGTGGCTATACATGCCAAACACAGCGTGCCCGACCCTGCTGCCCGGTCAAAGGAAAGCGATCGGCCGCGCCACGGAGGTTACGAGCACGGATGAGGGCGCCTGGATCATGAGGAGGGCATTCGACTCCATCCTCAGCGGCGCGGTTGCGGCCCAGGAACGTGCAGCTGCGCTCGCCTCCAACACGGGGGAGTTCGAGGTCCTCTCGTTTCAGCAAGGGCTTCCGGTGGCGCCCCGGTGGCGGATCCTCGACGACGTGGTGCGTTGGGGGATGGTGCAACGGAAAGCGGAGGGTCTGCCGGCGTGGAACCCAGGGTCGGCATCCATGATACGAGTCATGTTGGGACTAAACGGAGCTGGAATCTAGGGGTTCAAAAGAAACAGCCCAGACACACCCAGCCAATCTAGGGGTGCATAGCAGCGAGGGAACAGACCCAGCATTGGGCAACGTGGCATTCCTTTTTCCCCCACGCCGCCGAGCCATACGACACGACCAGACCTCCTCGAACAGCAACCCACATACAAGAGGCCACACATGGAGCAAGTCGCACACCAGCCGGGAGGGGTGAAGGAGATGAGAGTACAACCGATATGTCAACCTGTGTATTGGGTTATTTTACGGTACCGTATCGCACACCGCAGGAGTCCAAATAACTTTGGAACTTTGCGCCTTGCCACTTTCGCCACGCGCCCCCGCATGCAGATTATGGGCGGCAGGTCTCAGGTGCGTCGCCGTGCGGTTGCCAATCGTACCGGCGGTCCGGCGCCCAGGGTGCGAACCGCCTCTGCCCCGTTGCCTGTGTTCGATCCTGGTTCACAAAGCGGCCGCATTCAGAATCAAACAGTGTACGATGCGGCCGCATCATGAGGACGTCTGTACGATTGCGGTCACGCTCTGAGAACCTCCGCATCGCGGTCATGCAGAGCGAGGGGTTCACGTTTGATCCAGCGGAGGGAGCTGCCGTGTTCTCCGGCCTCGTGACGACCGACGGCGGCGGCGGCTTCGCGAGCCTCAGATCCGACGAGTGGAGCGGCTTCGCAAGCCTGGCCGCAGGGAAAGGGGTTCGATTGATGGTCAAGGGCGACGGCCGGCAGTACAAATTGAACGCCAAGGTAGGTCAGTCGCCGGACATGCATCGACGGTCCTTCACTCGAGTCCCGCGTGTGAACATCGCGCCTGCTGCCCCGTCCTTGGGTTGGGTCTCCCATCCATCTGCCGATGTGTCAATTGACTCCGCTTGACGGGGGATGGCCGCATAACCGTAGCAATCGCGGTGGGAGTTTCATTCTGCGCTCTGTAGACCGTAGATGCATGCACACATTGGCCGTATGTTATTGTGAGCGAAACCATTCGTTGGTCGTAGGTTATTGTGAGCAAAACCATTCGTTCCACCATTCATTCCAGAGTCTCCGAGATGTCTGGGATGTGGTGTATTGCAGACCGATTCGGACTGGGACGGCATACAGTACCAATACGACTTCGTGGCGCCGCCGGTGTGGAGCCAGGTGGACTTGCCGTTCTCGGCGTTCAAGCCCACGTTCCGGGGTCGGGTGGTCCCGAACAGGCCGCCACTGCAAGGCCAACAGATTCGGCAGCTTGGACTGATGGTGTCCAAGTTCACGGCTGACGGCGGCGTGATCAGCGGGTTCAGGAATGGTCCCTTTCGGCTGGGAGTTCGCTGGATTAAAGGGTTCATGTGAGCACCATGCGGGCTGTCCGCAAGGCACACTGGTTGGGACAACAGACTGTAGGACCAGGCGGTGTGTACCGGTATTGGCCGGGGGACCCAAAGGGAGATACCGCGATGTTGTAGCCATTTCGGGCGCGTTTCTACGAATGGACCACAGACAAAGTGCTCTCGTTTCCAACTGTTTAGGACGAAGAGTTTCCTTCCAGCGGGGTCGTAGCGGTTCCTTGTCCTTGTCTGGGAAATCCGTGTCATTACTGGCGAGCATTGGAGATGAGCGGTATACAGATCGTGCTTCAGCGAGGGGTACGATTGTGGTCGTGGAAGCCGGACGCTGTTAAACATTAACAATGCCGAAAAGGCCACCTCACCGTGAACAGAACGATTCTGTTCAGGAGTTCAGCTGGTTCAGCTGAACAGGCCAGAGCGCTCCGCCTGCCTCATTTACCGAGACTGACGGGTCAACGGAGTAGGGACCGTATGCCCCGTGTTGTAAATAAACGCAAATAAGCCCAGACTTCGCCCATAACTCCGGTTTCGCTTCGCCCTCACGCGCGCGCATTCACATACTCAGTCAAGACGTCTACACGCTTGTCAGTCAAACTCTTCAGCCCCGGACCTGCTTTGCAGTACCATGACGTACACATGCAAGCTACCACATAGCAAGACCATCTCAGGAGCCCCCGCTCCCAGGTTGGTTCGACGGGGCCGCGCATGTACCAAACTTCACTCCAACACAAGAGCGTGTTCATTCGGCATCGGCCCAAATGTGGGCGGACCAGTTATGTTACCGCTTGCCCGCTCGCACACGGATGTTCCTCATGCATGGTTTCACGACTTCAGGAAGTCGAGCTTGTCCTTGCTGAGCATCAGCTTCTGCACGCATAGGAGCGCCTGCTTCTGGACCTCCGCGTCGCTGTGGCCCAGCAGCCGCATCACCAGCTCCTTGCCGCGCAGGTCATTCACGATGTAGCGGCCCTGCGGGTGGTTGACGATGAACTGACCCAAATCGTGGCAGCCAACGGCCAGGGTCTTGACCTGCGGGATGGAACGCATACCATCAGGGAGGCGCACCGGTAGTCAGGCACTTCCAACAACGCTACCTTGCAAGAGACTTAAGCAGCCCCAGGGGGCCCGTGCACTGGTGGTGTCACACATCCAACAGGACCCGGACTAGCAAAACGTCCTTCGCCACCGACGGGATGCTGTAAAACGCAGGAACGCAGCGCATTGCTGACGGTGGCAAGATCATAAGGCGCGCATCGCTCTGCGGACAGCTCTCAGGCGGCCATCTCTTCCGGCCTTTCAGTACTCACGTCGCGGTTCGTCTCGATGATCTTGAGCAGCACGCGCAGCACCTGGAAGTCACGCTCCTCGAACTTCTCCACGTTCTCACGCCAGAAAAGGTCCGAGTTGTGCATGGGGCTCCAATCCAACTGGCCGCTCATGACTTCCTTCTTGTATTTCTCAAAGTTGGACAGGATAATGATCCCCTCCTTTAGCTTCTCATCCACGAACCCGAGCATCTCCACCACGTCATCGTCACCCCACGACTGGAGCTGCCGGACCGCCACCACCTATGCCGCGCGCCGACGGAACATTTCATGTTATGAGGATCAAGCCATACGCAGCGTATCGGCTGCTCATGCCACATACAGTGCATCTACTAACTTAGTATTGCCAGATGGCATTTCCATACTGTTGTCGCACGAAGCTGGTTCAAGCCCGCGCGATCCAAACCGTTAGATGGGTGTATGAGTGGGCGCCTTGGCGCTTTCAAGCCCCTGCATGTTTGGGTCTTGGTCATGTGACCAAAGACTCTTCAGGCAGGGTGTCTCGAAGCGCCCACTTTCAAGCCGTGGATATGGTTTTTCCACTACCCCGCCTCGACAGACATCCACGCAGCACCGAGTGTTACATCGCCGTGTACAACCTCAACATGAGGTGGCCGCACTGACCATCTCTCGAGTCCGCAAGCGCCATTTAACCTCGCGCCGACGTCATACGCATCCCTTCTGCGGCTTACCTTGTTCAGGCCGGCTTCCACCATATCGCTTGCCAGTCCCAGGTCGTCGTACGCCAGCAGGTTCCGCAACGACGCCAACGCCATGCGGAAAACTTTCTCCTTCTGCGCAGACCGGCACACTTCCACAAGCAGCTTGATAAGCCCCGCCTGGCCCATGACCTCCGCGGCAGCGCGCAGGTACGTCATCTGCCAGATGCACAAGCAAGTCTCGTACAGCAGCTGCGAGCTGGTGGGCGAGTCCTTGGCGCGCTGAACCACGCCTGGCAGAGCCTGTGGCATATCGCAGAGGTTGTGCCAAATCGGGTGAACTAGGATGCTTGGGAGCGAGCGGGGTTTGCAGACGCAGTGACGCAAGCACACGCCTGGTGCCTGGTGGTGAAGCCCCTCAACGCCCCCCATCCATGCACCAAGCGGTCCGTTCTTTGCTGTCATTTTGTGCAAGTAATAATGCACATGATACTGCAACAATGGCTGCGTACCCATCCAAAGTTCCAAATATGTGGTGGTGCTGAGCACCTGCTTCGACAACCCTGGTGTACATGTATAAAATATACAGCCGGTTGGTTAGCCTATAACATGGAGTCATGTATGTGCCCGGCGTTGCGCCTGCCTTGGTTTGCTGCAATGCCGCCAGATAGACCTACACCGCAACGCACCTGCAACCCCCCTGCGCGAAGGAAGAGCTGCCGTGTGCCCCGCTCCTTAAGAAGAGCCGCCAGGCAGCTGATACACGTGTTGATGACTGTAGGCGGGTTCTTTTGCAGGTTAGCCCGGTTGCTGAGCTGGCTCACAAGCCAGTCCAGGAACAGGCTGATGTGCTGCACAACAAAACAAACCCGGAAAGCGACGACATGCGTTGATAGTTCAACAAACAAAGATGTTGGAATGGTAGGGATTATCCGACCCTACCGTTTCCGCAGGGTCGGCCGGTGCGGCGTACGCCCCGTCCGACGTGCTGGCCCCGTTCGTGACGCCCACCGACTTCCGGGGCCTGCTCTCAATCACAATCGTCAGAAGCTTGCAGGCTTTATCCTGTGACCACCAGTCATCCTGGCGCTGCAGCAGCCTGCGAGGTATCAAGGAATTGTGTAACTTCCCCGTCCAGCCACGCAGGGCTAGGCAGCAGGCCCCCGGCCCCGTGCCTGACCTTTCCAGCACCGTGTATGGGTCCGGCTGCGCAGAAAGATGCTGATCGCTCGGTTGATGGAACAAGCGAGCGCGAGACGGGTTTTCTGCGGAACACCGTGGCAGAATTCTCTTCAATCAGGTCGGCGATGCAAACTCTTAGCAGGCAACGCACCTTGCAGCATCTGGATCAGCAAGGCCAACACATACTGAACCGTATCTGGCTTCGTGACATTCTTCAACACTGTCATGAACGCCTCCACGTACGCCGGTCCAGACTGCGATGGAGGATCGAATTAGGTTCGTCCAGCTTAATTCCAGCCTCTGTACACTTCACAAACCTCATCCAGCATGGATGACTTCAACTCCGGAGAGCGTTTGTCATAGCGGCGGATCAGCTGCAAGTCTTTCTCGGTGATGAGCCTAGCTGTGGCGTAAGTCTCCCAGTGAATATCCCTGGAAACAATTTCTGCCCAGGTCTGGCTCGTTTCAGGTGAGTGATCATCGTTCAGATAAGCGTATGCCATGGTGCTTGGGCGCCCTCAGCGGGCAACCCTGTCCTAGACACTCAGTAAAAGATGGGTCAACAAGCTCAACAGCACCAGAAGTCACCGCAATGCAGGAACTGCGTGATCTACGTCACACCAATTTTGCCAGTTTGTGCGCAATTCTGCAACTTCGCTCGGGGACGGTGCCGTACCTCCCACAACCACTTCTCTCCAAGTCATGCTTGCCTAATTGCGCAGAAATTACCCATTCTTGTGTATGTGAGTTGCGGCGCTTCTGTACATGCATTTTCCTGCGTGCGAGGAAAGTTGTCTCCGCACCTATGCACGACTGCACCTCTCCGACCTTGTAAGCGGGTTCCATGCACAAGTAACGTTCATGACCCATTCCTTCGTAAGTATATACGAAGCGAACGGTGAAAAAGGCTGCACTGCATACCAACGGTTTTGTGTACGGTATACGCACGCCACGATAACAGGCTTGGTCAGTACTAGCAGATATTCTCCTACCTTTGTGTCGTTTCCAATCGTGCTCCGAGGCACGGGGTGCGTTTGCAATCCGAAAAACCTCTTGGCACATTCCCTATGCGACACGTTGTAACCAGCCCCGAGACGTCTGCCCCGCCTGGCTGCCCCGCTCGACCCGGAGGGCATTTCATCACCACTGTAACGCACCCAAATGTTCCGTCTGTTTATACCCTTGAGGAAAATCTCGTCTTGCTGGGAGAAGCGACATGTGGGATAGGGGAGCTACCTTGCCCGCATCCTGTGCAGCTCCTGATAACGAGTGCAGTGATTTGACCCCTTTTAACCCGCGTCGGAGCCTTCGGCTTTGGTGCGATTTACTTATTGCCACGTGGCAACGCTGCAGCGGCCGCTTGTTTTCCCCACTCGCCCTCCCTAGAACAATGTGCGGGGGAAGGTGTTCGTGCGTTGGGTGGACGGGCGTCACCCTGCCTGACGAAGCAAAGGCGTGTGCCTCGAGCGGGTGGGTTTCAAAAGAAACAGCCCGGGGGGTGGGTAGTGCCGGAGCCCGCGGTTGGCAGCGCGGAGGACTGGAAAGGGCGCCGCACTGCACGGCCAATCTCCGTGACGCGCCCCGGTATATGTCTCACGTGCCAATGTTTCCGGCGGGGGCTGCAGAGCCCTGGACAGCAGGCAGGGTATGTTTTGCAAATCCGGACGGGTGGAATTCCTGCGCCCGAGTGCGTCTGCTCTGCAACTGCGGATCCCCTCGGTGGATGCGACGCTGCGCTCCTGGGAAATCCCTCTCTGCTGGGCTGCATGGTCTGGGGCGCCCATCCCCGTGTGCCTCCAAGCCCGCCTGCGCGCTGCGGCGCATGTTGAGGTAATGAGGGCCATCGGCATGCGTGGGTACAGAGGAGTGGTCGTCTGCTTCAGACCGCAGCGGCGAATCATGCCATCACCGTGCTGGTGAGCCTGGGATGTGATGGTGCGGGCGGGCACGTCTGCCAGCGCCTCTTTGAGCCCTGAACTGTGGCTGTCTGCGGATGGTACGGTAGCGTCTTAGATGCATTTAAAAAACAATTCCGCATGTGCATCGGTCAGTGCAGGCTCAGGAGGGCCCAGACGAACATGTAAACATGGGGCCCGCGCACTCGCGTTTGGATGTTTAACAGCACCTGTCACCACGCGCCATACGCTGGCGAATGGTTGGCGCGATGCGGGTGGGATTGTTGTTTTGCATTTGGCAACGGCCAGGTTCCCCTCCGAAGCTTGGTGACAACCTCGGTGCCATCTACCGTGTCTTCCTTCACAGAGATAATTATTATTAGGATGTTACAGCGGACCCCGCGGGTCATCGAGATAATACTGTGAATGCTTAGGCTACATCACGACACGCGGCTACCAGCGGTTACACGCAATAATTTAGAGTTCGTGCGCGCGCCTGTGCCCTGTGGTCATTGGCTCTGGCTGTAACACGGCGCGGCAAAAGGCTTCTCGGCATGCTGTGCAGGGTCTATTATAGGGACTTCTACTTTCACCCGGCGCTTCATTATCACCCTCTTTACCACGAGGTTCCTCAGGTCTCGCTTCACGTTATGCGTTGTGCATGTATGGCCCCCGGCCCGCATGTGTCCCTAGCAGGGCTGTAAGAGTGAAAACCTCCCCCGAGGCCGTCCACAATCGAACGTACGACCTAACGAGGATGTACGGAAAGAGTACTGATTAGCGCTTTGCCTGTCCGTTCTTCGACCAAGACGTGTCGGGCGAACTTGGTTTGGGCTCACCCTCCGGTTACACAGATTGAACAGTGGCTGCAGCATTACGAGAAATGCAAGATTAGTTCACCTGGGAGTACGAGTGCAATGCCGTTCCAGAGTCGTGCCAGAGTGGCCGCGAAGTGTTACACTGGCGGTCTGCAAGCAACGGTTGATGCCAGAGCCAGCTCTAACTAACAAGGTACATGCGGATCTCGGGATATGCATGACCACGGCTGATAATTGCCTCCTAGTACAGCCAAGTCTCACCGAAAGTCATCCGCTGCGCTGGTGAAAGGCTGAATAAGAAAATGGTACTATTCCGAAGCACGGCCTGTCCTACTCCGTTGCTGAATATCTCCATTTCGGATGCACAGTTATGCGTTGCGGTATGTGTGCCATAGCTCCATGGAACTGGAAGCCGCGTCAAGCCTTTCAGCCTGCTATGACACAAGTTCAATCACTGCAGACATATGTGAAAGGAGTGAGACAATTGTCTGCATGCCATGACAGACGTGTCACCGCACAGCACGCAAGACGCAAACCTATGTATGAAGCAATCTTGTGACAAATATAATTTTACATCGATATCTGCTCAGAATCAATGACCGGCTAGATATCATATTTGATTCTTCAACTTCTGAGCAGGGAAGCTTCCTTATATGATGCCGTACGGCCATCCGGTGAAGGTTGACGGCGTCACGCCGGTTCCGAAGAGTGTTTCTTGATACTTGTCAAATAATCTTGGGCGTGTTTGTCGACATATGTAGGCGTTCGTGATTCCTGTAACCGGCGTTTGTCCACACCGACTCTGCTCTCTAGGGAAGCCTGGCTATCATTCTACATCAACAATGTCCAGAAAATCCAGCGAACTTCTATCGCCGCGGGCCAGCTTGCAGTCAGCTAATGGGTTAGATGAACCACTCCTCCACCCGTCGGACCGCGATGGCGGCGGGCGTCCGGCGGGAAGGTCTCCAATGGTGACCGAACTTGGCAGGTGAGGCGAGGCAGAGTACGGCTTTGCAGAGCATGCGGCCCTGAAGGGTGAGGCAATTAGGTTGCTGTACGGCATAGTTGCTGTCGTGCATGCATGCAACCAGAGGGGGACTGCTGTCGCCGCCTGTGTGTGCGCGCGCAGCGGTCATGCGGCCCAGTCAAGGCCACATGGCCACGGCACACCGCACTACCTCCGCAGACAGCCTGTCATTCCGCAACGCTGATACATGTAACCGCCTCGCCGTTCCTCGTCTCTCGTCTCTCTTTTCCCCATCCCTCGCTCCTCCCCATCCCTCTCTCCATACTCCTGTCATGACCCACCCAAGTGAACTGAGAGAAACCGAAACCCCAGCGCCCTGACTGCGGGCTGTCCACAGCCCGCTGCACCTTCCCGACGCTGACGCGACCCTTGCCCGAGCCACCGCGCACCCCTGCCGGCATCTCCCCTCTTGCATCGCAGTAAGAATACATCTACCAAATTTCTTATGTCCCCCGCTTGCCCTCACCTACGCCACCCCCCCTCCTTCAACCGAACCCCGCACCCACCCACCCGATCCGACCCCAGGCTGGCGCTCCTGTCCGGTCCTCTGATGCTCCAGAACCTGGCCGGGTACATGCTGTCCATCATCTCCACCGCCTTTATCGGCCACCTGAACGACCCGGTGGCCCTGTCCGCCGCCGTCATGGCCAGCTCCTTCTACAACATCACCGGGTACAGCCTTGTCATCGGGCTGTCGGCGGGCATGGAGACGCTGTGCGGCCAGGTACGGCAGGGTACGACGATCGATCGGGCCGGGCGGCGCCGTGCGGATGCGCCCGTGCTGTGCAGGACGAGGGGCGGGAAGGGGTGGGAAGGGGGAAAGGTAGCCCTGCCGGCACGCAAGGGCCGATTCCGTAGGGGGAAAAGATCAAAAGAAAGCGCTCCAGGAAAGCAAGGGCCGGTGACGTGAGCGTGGAAAGGATGTTGAGTGTCGCGCAGCGGCCAGCCCGTGGCGTGGGGATTCCCGCTCGGGGGACCCCCACAGGAGTGTGTGGAATGCCCCCCTAGCGCACACGCGTCTTGTGCGGTTTGCCCTGGGGAACCTCTTCAGTCTTCACTCCCCGTGGAGCAGACGGAAAGTGAGATGTCAGCCCCCCTACGGGTTAGCCAACAGCCGGGCCCCGCGGCACGCCGAGGACGTGGCTGCCCCGTCGGGCCAGCGCACACAGCACAGCGCAGCGGCAAGCGGCGTCTGCACACCTCGGCGCCCCCGCCCCCCGGACCTAGCCCTGTACCTCGTGCCCCCACCTCCCGTCCTCGACGCCGCGGCGGTGTCTTGCGCCCGGCCCGCTGCCCCTGACCTGCCAACAGGCGTACGGCGCGGGGAACTACGGCATGCTGGGTCTGGTGCTGCAGCGGGCGCTGCTGATCTGCTGGACGGCCTGCGTCCCCATCGCGCTGTTCTGGACGCAGGCGCACCGGCTGCTGCTGGCGCTGCACCAACACCCCGACATCGTGGCGGGGGCGAGCAGGTGGGCGGGTGGGCTGCGGCGGCAGTGGATGGGCGGTGGGTGGGTCCTCCAGTATGCCAGTATAAGACAGCAAAACCGCGAGAACCCTAGGGTCCTTCCCCCCTTACCCATTTCCTGTATCCGCCCCACGCCCGCCCCCCTTTATGTCGATGAAAACAGCGAAACCGCAAAAGGTCACTTCGCCTCACCTCGCCTCACCTCGCCTCACCTCTCCTCACTTCGCCTCAACTTTCCTCATCCCGCCAGGTACCTGGCCATCGCCACCCCGGCCGTGTTCGTCTCCGCGGGCTCCTCCTGCCTCTACCGCTACCTGGTCACCCAGCAGGAGGTGCGGGCGCCCATGATCTGCACCCTCATCACCGCGGCGCTCTGCCCCGCCTACAACTGGCTGCTCATATACAGGTGCGGACGTGTGTGTTTGTATAAGAGACGTGTGTGGTGTTTGGGTGGAAAGGGGCAGGAGGGCGTGACATGCTAGGGGCATAGCCAAGCCCGGAAAATGCCCGCAGAGCGGACGTGAGTGCGCGTCTGTGCGCGTCTGGGTGTGTGCGGTGTGAGCCGGTGGGGCCGGCCCTGCGCAGTTTGGGACGTAACGTACTGCAAGCCCTTCCTGCCCGTCCTCTGTTCTCCTCGACGGTCCCCCCCGCCTGCATTCGTTTCCTCCCCTCGGCTGAATGTCCCCTTCCCTCCCCCTTCCGGACCCGCAGGCTGCACCTGGGCCTCGAAGGCGCCGCCTGGGCCTTCCTGCTCTCCTCCGCCACCTACACCCTGCAGCTGGCCGCCTACACGGCGTACCGCGACTGGCGGAGGTCGGCCGGGGGTCACGGCCCTTGCACCTGGACGGGCTTCAGCTGGCGGGCCTGGGGCGAGTGGGGCACCTACCTGCGCTTCGCGGCGCCGTCCGCTGCCATGATCTGTATGGAGTGGTGGTGAGGCGGGAGGGGGGGGGGTGCAGCTGGAGAAACCCGGAGGGACCCTATTTGTGTGTGGGGGGTGGGTGGGTGGGGGTGAAGGGAGATGTGGTGGGGGTGAAGGGAGATGTGGGAAATTCGGGGAAGGGGGGGATGAAAACAAATGAAGTGAAATCCGGAGCAACAAAGCGAAAAACAAGTCCAGAGCGGCAGGGGTCCGCGTTGAGAAAGTTGGTGGCGGAGCGTGTATAGGCAGCGAGAGTACGAGGAATGTACGGCAGGGCCTGATGAGGGGTACCTCCACCCGGAAGGAGGAAGGGCGGGTCCCTGTGAGAGGAAGGGGGGCCGCCGGCGCCCCCCCCCTTTACGTCAATAAAGACAGCGACACCGCGCCTCCCCCCACCCGCCCTACGCCACGGTGAGGCGAAGGGTGGGGAGCGCACAAACGCGGTCCGGCATGCCGTAGTGTACGACACGTTGACACGCCCTGACCCAGCAGCAATTTTACGCAAAGCTGTTATCCTTGATCGCCCACACACGTGCCGCGGTGACATGCATGGCCGCCCCGACACGGCCCGACGCCACCTCAACTGGGCTTGGTTTCATCGCCTTCCGCTGTGTCCCGCTCGTCCTCTCCGTGTGCCTCCTCTCCGTGTGCCTCCTCTCCGTGTGCCTCCACCTCCTTCTCCTCCTCCTCCTCCTCCTCCAGGATCTTCGAGCTCGTCATATTTATGGCAGGTGCGGACTGGGGACTGGGGACTGGGGACTGCGGCGGCGTCGGTGGCGGCTCGCAGCAGCAGCACCAGCAGCCCGCCGGCTGACGCGCGCGCCGCATTCCCATCCGCATCCGCATTGTTTCATCAGGGGCATCAGGGGCATCATGGGCCAAAGCTCCGGACGTGTGCGCATCGCATCTCCGCGTCACCGCGGGGTGGGAAGGCGGGGCCGCTGCGATTGCGCCCGAGGCGATTATTGGGTGGTTGTATCTGGCGCCATGTCCCCGCCGGGGCCAAACCTCCGACTGGGCCGTGCGGACACGTGCGCATCCTTTTGAGGGCTTACTACGGTACATGTCGCACCACGCACCCAGCGCCACGCCTAACCTCCTTGATGCTAGGTTTTCGTTCTGTATGTGCGGTCGGAAATAGTTCGGGCGATCGCGGCTGTTGCCAGGTCGCGCCCGAGTTTGGCTGGGCTGCGTGCCTGTTTCCCTGATGCTCACTTCCCTGGGACCCCCGTCCCCCGGCAGCCGCTTAACCCGCAGCCCTCTCCTCCATTCGCCCCCTCCTACACCGCACCTCAGGGTCCCTGGGAGAGTTCGCCCGCGTGGCGGTGGCCGTCATGGGTCTGTCCTTCAACATCACCTCCTGGTGGGTGGGTGGCAGGGGTAGCAGGGGCCCTGATGCGGGGGAGGGACCAGGGGCGCGTCACACACGCCATAACTCGCGTCATAACACGCCGTAACACGCGTCATAACACGCCGTAACACGCGTCATAACACGCCGTAACACGCGTCATAACACGCCGTAACACGCTCTTTCCGCCTTCTCCCCACAGGACCTACATGATCCCCATGTCGCTGGGCACCGCCGCCAACACGCGGGTGGCCAACGCGCTGGGGGCGGGGTCCGCGCTGGCAGCCCGCACGGCCGCCCGGGCGGCGCTGTCGACCGCGGTGGTGCTGCAGCTGGGCATCGCCTCCGCGCTGTTCGCGGGCCGGCACGTGGTGGCGCGGGTGTTCACGTCCGAGCCGGAGGTCGTGTACAACGGTGGGTGGGGTTCGGGGTTGCGGCGTGCGGGTGCCTGGCTGGCTGGATGGCAGGCGGAGTGTGTACCGTGCATGTTTGATGGGAAGCCCACCCATAACCGCCCAGGCCCGGATACTGACCAAAACCTGCGATTTACTTACCGTTGGCAACACAACAGGACAAATATGACAATTTGTACCGTGTATGTGTTCAGACAAGGGACCCGTATGTGTGCTTTTTAGCGAGGGAGACACGAACAACCCAGCCTGTGTGTTTGAGTTCAGCAAGGAACGCGCCCGACGTCTGCCTGCATGGGTGTGTGTGGCCACCGCACGGCAAGCGAGCGCGGGTTCGCGTCTCGTACCCTCGTGGGGCAGGGGACAATGGGGGTGTGTGTTTGTCGGGCGCAGCTGATCCGGGTGCGTCACCACACTCACCGCTGCGCACCATCACCCCCACGCCGTCCTCTCCCCCTCCCCTTCCCGGCCTCCCTCCCTGCCGTCCTCTCCCGCCCCCTGTCCCTCCCCCTCCTCTTTCCCCTCACCCCAGTGGGCCGCATCATGCCGGTCCTGGCGGCCAGTGCGGTGGGCGACGGGCTGGTGGCGGTGCTGGGCGGTGTGCTGCGCGGCGCCGGCCGTCAGACCTGGGGCGCGGTGCTCAACCTGGTGGGGTACTGGCTGGTGGGCTGCCCGGTGGCGGTGCTGCTGGGCTTCAAGGCGCACTGGGACGTGGTGGGCTTCTGGTGCGGCCTCGCCACCGCCACATCGCTGCAGGTGAATGGGGTATCGTATCGCTGCAGGTGAATGGGGTGTTAAATAAGAAAATGGGGTGTGAAGCAGAAAAACCGAGACCCCGGAACGAACCCGGGGACACCCGTGTTTACTCAGAGCGCTACGCAGAACACTTACGTGACTTGCATGGCAGTGGAAAATGAGACCAACTGCAAGGAGGCGCGGCGGCGTGGCCGCTCTGCCGCCAGGTGCAACGGGATGCACTCTGAGGGGGAGGGTGCTCGCCCGTCCGGGGAGGGCAGGGCAGGGCAGGCCAGGGGAGGGAAGGGGTGTACCTGGGCTGGCTGCGTTTTCGGTGAACGGCGTGGCGTGGGGTGGGTGAGGTCATGGGGTGGATGGGTAGGTGCTTCAAACGGAGACAACCGACGGGTGCGTGGGTGGGTGCGTGGGTGGGTGTGCGCGTGGGTGTGCGCGTGGGTGGGTGGGTGCCCCCTCCCACGCCTCCCCCTCCCCCTCCCCCGCCTCCCCCTCCCCTGCCTACCGATGCCCTGGTCCCCGCTCCCCCCTTCCCCCTCCCCCCCTTGGACAGGCCACCATCCTGGCGGTGGTGGTGAGCCGCTTCAACTGGGACCTCGAGGTGGAACGGGCGGCCAAGCTGGTCTCCAGACACGCGGCCCCGTCCGACGAGCAGCCGCAGCCCAACGGCGACGCGACAGCAGCGGAAGGGGCAGCGCAGGCGCCCGCGCCCCCGCCCGCGGCCGTGCCCGGCTCGGGGACAAAACCGGACAACAACCGTGTTTGAGACGGCTGCCTTCCCACCGTTGAACGGCGAGGTGGCTTCTGCCGCCCCAACAACATCGGAATTGATTCCACAGGGGGGCTGAGAAGAAACATAGACAACCCTAGATACCCCCACATAACTTGTGTAATGGGCCCCTGGGAGGGAGCGAACTGCACTGGTGTCAAGTGGTACAGCAGGACTCTCGTGTTGTGAGGTGGCAGGCGGTGACGCGTCGTGATGATGATAAGGTGTTCGTGGTCCGAGGGCTCGAATTGCATCGTACGTACGGCGTGTCGTACGGGTACTAGGTACTAGAGGGATGGGGGCTTACTTGTGGGAGGGACTTGGCGCACTGAGCGAGCACGCGACTGAAGCGGCCACGCGGGATGCGGCGGGGTGCCCCGCGGAGAGGAGGCCGATGACGTGTTTTGCGTACACACCGGGAGGGGGCGTGCATGTCTGCACACGTGCATGTCTGCACGCTAGCACGTCCAGCGAGGAAGTGTGCCGCCGACCGACCTGGCCGGTAAGCGGCTCGTGCGTTCAGCCGTGTTTACCTATGAGGGTGTGTTGCAACTGCCGATTCCCGTGTATGTCAATCTATGTGTTGATGTGTGAGAATGAGTTGGAAACCGCGGTCGCGCGGTGTGCTGTCTCTCTCGAAATGACCCGAGGACAGTGAACCAGTGATGGCTCGAGTCGTGCGGCCACCACCGCAGTGGCGGGCGCCCGCCCTGGATGCCGCCCGCGACGCCCTAGGATGAGGTCGCCCTGGGCAACCGCTCCTGCGGCGGCTGCCAAACGGCCCGGCACTCAGGCGACCGGTGCTTGGCGGCCGCTGCGGAGGCGGCCCTAGGAGGAGTACAGCGCGCTTCGGGACGTGTGGCAAGGTCGTCTCTGGCAACTGCCGCCGCCGCCAGGTGTTTGCCGGCTAGCGGGCTGGCCGGCTGGCTGGCTGGCTGTGTGACTTATTTATTCGTCTCGATGATGTAGAGTACAGGAAGCGCTGCGAAGATAGCAGGGAAGAGATAGCGCTGCAGCGCAGCAAGCTGTTGGAGGACGTCAGTGCGCCTGGGGGCGGGGGAGCTTCGCCCCTGAGGGCTTACAGGGTCTAGGACATACAGGTCACGGACCCGCCCGCTCGTGGTTTCTTGCGCGACGAGAGGTGCGGCGTCCGGCCACGTAGGGGCAGGGTCCAATGTCCACCGCTTGATCAGCTGATGCTGGGGCAGGTGGGTCTGGTGCGGATTGGGTGCGTGTGCAGAGCCAACTGTGTGTTATTTAGGCAGGCAGGACAGGGGTGCAGAGCCGACTGTGTGTGTGTGTGTGTGTCAGGGGGGGAGAGGGGGCGGGCGAAGGCGCGGCTGCCCAGCTTCCCCTCGTTGTCTGCCTGTCATTGCTCCTTCCGTATTCTGCGTCGTACTCGAATGCACTGGTGGTGGATTGCAGCGAATGAGGTGGTGGTGGATTGCAGTCCGACATCTATCGTTGGAGGACGGGGTTTTGATGTGTTTGATGGCTCGATGCCGGAAACGGTGTGGAAGGTGGTAAGTGCGCGGAACCGTGGATGTTTTTACCAATGCCCAATCGGTGGCTGGGGCCCGACGCGGCGGCGCCTCGCTTTTATTCAGCAGCGCCGACGAGGTTGACGCCGGTGCTGCCTGGTGCCGTCCTCGCGGAGACGAGTTCGTCGTGACAGGCGCGCGACCCTCCCTGGAAGGTGCGCACATAGCTTTCAGGATTTAGAGAGACGGTTGTCTGTCGTTTGTCCTTTCCGTGGGCCGGCTGGGCTCCTGGCCTCCAGCCGACTGTGCTTTATGGCGCTTCTTGAGGCAGCTGTCCGTTGTACGACCGTGTACGGTATCACGTGTTCCGTGGTCCGTGGGTGGTGGTCGGCGGCTGTCGATGTGGCTGCCTCGTCACGCCACTGGCGCAGCGGGGCCTGTGCGGGAGGGGGAAGGGGTGTTAGGGTTTGTTGATCGATGATCAACAACGCGGTGTACGGCGGTACGCCCTCGCAGTGTTGCCATGACCGGTGGCTTGCAAAGCGTACGGAAGAAGGGAACCGTACCCGATCGTACCCCGTCACGTGTCCGCTGCACGTGCCGGGTCCGCTGTAACACGCACATACATCAGTTCCTGGGTTCATTCGCACTGATGGTCCCGCGCTCGTTGGCGCCTAGCTATAGCCCTCGTGGCATGTGAAACGAGGGCATCGTTGTGTGCCAGATCCGCGTGCTTTGGGTTATATTTGGCGACCTAGGATCATACAGGGCAACACGTGGACTACACTGTTACGACAGATCGTAACCTTCGAGTAACCGTTACAACCGTTACAAGGTGGTGGACCCTTAGTCCCGACAGGGCGATCCAACGGGCCCAGATAGCTCAGATCGGTAACGTCGTTGAATCGGGACGTCAACGAGCTCCCCTGGACCCTGCAGGTACGTACCGCAGCTCACGCCGGGCTGGCACGAGTTGAGCTCAACGGCGCATTCCAGGCAGAGCCGCGCAGTTCAGAGAGATGCGGTAATAACCACCATGGTGTACTGCAGGCAATGGAGAGTCCGACACTACTCCCAACAGTTTCGCTCGTTACAGACCAATCAGATTGCATTTCGCAGCGCGCGGCGGTGACGCCCCAAACAGATTACGAGCCCGCGAACCGATCACGTGGCACTGAACAGTCAAGTTAAGCGTGACGGAATTCGTCAGGTTTGTTCATTGCGGTCTTCTGCGAATAATGCTGTAATGACGTACGATCATCACGGTATTCGCACGAACGACCACCAACAACCGAAGGGGGCACACCAGCTGGGCCCCCCCCCCCAAACACACACAGCCGCTATCCAGCCCTGCGGGAGGGGTGTCCCAGCCGCGGACCAGCGGACGTGTGAGAGAGTGAGTAGGAAACCTGCCGTACGTCCCTGAGGCACCTCGTCGGCACGAACACAAACTCGCACATCCGGGACCCGGGCGCAGAAGAATGGAACCTACCAGATATGACACGCACTGGCTGCTGCCCTCTTCAGGCCTCTTCGCCCTCTTTCGCTCACATCAAGCTAATGACGGGGTAACAGCTCCTAAGCGAAGTCGGGGTGCCCGAATGACCCCCGCGCCGGTGTCAATCTTGAGCAAACTCACAAGCAAACAGAATGACGCGCAGGGGCATCCCTCCCGAAGCCAAACGCAGTTGCCGCGTCGCTGTCCTCGCACCAGGGCACCACGTGGGAAGCCAGGCACGCCCCCGCGGTGCTGCCCGCCGGAGGCTTCCATTCAGTGTTTCGTTCTCAACGTTCTCACCGGGTGTGACCTGTGGCCTGTGACCTGTCATTCACCTAGCTGACCGCCCCGCACGCCGTGCGCAATAATCTCGAACAAGCAAGCCGAGGGCATAACCTAACCCCGAACCCCTCCTACCAGCAACATCACATTTTGGCCAAGTTATTTCTTATGATGCGGGTTACCCCACTAGCGGTCGCTGGGCAGTGTCACGAGCCAGGCGTGGGCCTTCCAAGACCTCGAGAGGGTGCTGCGTTGGGTGCCTCAGAGGTGGTGGTAGCTGGGTAATGGGGTGCCTGTGTGGGCGACCTCCCCTGTGCTTGGCTTTATCCACTTCTGGGGATTATGCCCGCTGCTGTGCCTATCCCTTTGGTAGTGTTGCCCCGCTGCGCGCCTCTGCTTGCTTCGGTGTCTGACTGGTTGGGGTTATGGCCCGGTGTGTTTTCTTTGGGTGCGGCGTTGTGGTGTGGAGGTGACCTGCCGCCTTGGCGGTGGGGCCTACTGGGGCTTGCTCTGGTATACACCGATGATCCCGTCGGGGTCCGCTGTAACATTCATTCATTCATCACATTTGCACATGTGCTTGCACACTGCGGATGACGTAAGTTTACGGTTCTCGTCCGCAGTTAAATATATATATCCTGATACCGTACCTCGCTCCCAGCCAAATGGTCTCGCAGCCAAATTAACCTTTGCATCTTCTATCCATGCGCGCTGCCTGCCTGCCTACTGGTCCGCCGATTGAGTTCTTGCTGTCCTCGGTGGACTCCGTTTGGATGGGTGTGCTACGGCCCGCCTCCCTCATCCAGCCCAGCCATAACAACTCTCCAGGATACACCTACCCCTCAAATCGCCGCTGCATGCAGTGCAACCCGTTGGCCCATCCAGTGTATGAAACAACACAGCATGAGCGACTCACGCGCAGCTAACAAGGCGATACCGTACACCGTAAGGCTAATCACCCAGATGCACGTTGTGTTCCCTCCTGCCGACGTCGTACGGACGCCGTACTCGCATGTATGAACCGACGGCCTGCCCTACGCGTGCATTTGACGATTGCCGTACCAGACAAGGGGCCAACAAAGGCAGAAATCCTCCCCGCCCGACCAAATGACACCTCCTCGGGGTCTCGGGACCTCCTTGCGACGGTTACTACCTCCGTCCTGGACAAAGCCCAGGAGAAAATAAACAATGTGCAACAACTGTGCATGCATCCATGTCCCCCATCTCCCCGTCCCCATACAAGCCACCGGGCCCATCACTGCGCCGATTGGCTGCGTGTGTATGTAGCAGCAACCGGCCCCCCCGGACCCCTTGAGTGTGTTTATATGTAACCAGGGCGGAAGCCGTGATGGGCGGACACCGATGCCTACATGCTGTATATCTACAAACGTCATTGCTTCCAATCAACGCTCCGTGCATCACCTCAGCGTGGTGCACATAGATTCCGGTCCTCGTTCATTCACAGACGCTGTGCCAATCATTACTCCTGTATTAGCTTTCGACGGCAAGAACAGCAAACGCGACCTGTCGCGCATGGGCACTTCCCGCGGCTGCGGTGAAAGCAAAAGCAGCATGGCAGGCACGTCGACCTGGCTCCGAATCCCAGCTCAAGAGCAGCAGGCAACAACGTCGCCCGCACTGGTGCCTCCAGCGGGGCCCGCCGCGGACGTGCGCCTCCTCCCTCCGCTTCCGAGTGAGCCTGTGGATGAATCACCAGCGACAGCACGTATTGCGGTTGGTTCCTTGGCTATATATAAGCGCGCGCGCATATCGGATGAAGGGCTGGGGCCGTGGGTATGTTGCAACTGCGGAAATGGCGGGAATGCGATGTGTTCCGACCAGACACATAGATTCACATATCCACTCCCCCTGAGCGGGATTTATCCCTTGCCATGGTTGGTTCTCAGGAACGGGGTGGTTCCCTGGTAGTGTGGGCCCGGGGAGTGTTTCGGTGCACTTGGGGAGCCTGTCCGGAGCGCCATGGTGGCGTTACTTCATTTAGGCAGTGTATGGTGAGGAAGCCTCGGCTGTCGCCGGGGCTGTCACCGATGACCCGCGGGGTCCGCTGTAACATCCTAATAATAGATTCCTCGCCGGGACACGGACGAGATCGTCGCACGGGTACAGTAACAGGGCAAACGGCAATAATGACGACATTTCATTAACATGGTACCAAACACTTGCCTGGGTCAAAGGTATATCCATCAAACAGGTGATGTGCTGGAGAAAAACGACACGGCGGAGCCACTCACCTCCTCATGAGAGGAGCCGAAGAAGTTGCACGCACGACAGATTAGTGGATGCCGAACATCTTCGCCAGCTGTCCCCGTAGACTGCGGCGATGCCGCTTGCCCCTGCCCTTGCCGCCATGCTCCTGCTCCGGCGAGCTGGACGGACGGCGCGCTGGGCGAGTCTCGTTGCCCTTGGTCTCGTTGCAGTCGGGGCGGCTCATGTTGGCGGAGAAAGGAGGACGGGTGGGGTGGTTGTCGTCAGACGGCTTGGGGAAGGCGGCGCCGCCCTTGCCACCCTTGCCGCCCTTCTCCAGCAGGCCACGGCCCCTGCCCTTGCCGCCATGCTCCTGCTCCGGCGAGCTGGACGGACGGCGCGCTGGGCGAGTCTCGTTGCCCTTGGTCTCGTTGCAGTCGGGGCGGCTCATGTTGGCGGAGAAAGGAGGACGGGTGGGGTGGTTGTCGTCAGACGGCTTGGGGAAGGCGGCGCCGCCTTTGCCACCCTTGCCGCCCTTCTCCAGCAGGCCGCGGCCCCTGCCCTTGCCGCCATGCTCCTGCTCCGGCGAGCTGGACGGACGGCGCGCTGGGCGAGTCTCGTTGCCCTTTGTCTCGTTGCAGTCGGGGCGGCTCATGTTGGCGGAGAAAGGAGGACGGGTGGGGTGGTTGTCGTCAGATGGCTTGGGGAAGGCGGCGCCGCCCTTGCCACCCTTGCCGCCCTTCTCCAGCAGGCCACGGCCCCTGCCTTTGCCGCCATGCTCCTGCTCCGGCGAGCTGGACGGACGGCGCGCTGGGCGAGTCTCGTTGCCCTTTGTCTCGTTGCAGTCGGGGCGGCTCATGTTGGCGGAGAAAGGAGGACGGGTGGGGTGGTTGTCGTCAGACGGCTTGGGGAAGGCGGCGCCGCCCTTGCCACCCTTGCCGCCCTTCTCCAGCAGGCCACGGCCCCTGCCTTTGCCGCCATGCTCCTGCTCCGGCGAGCTGGACGGACGGCGCGCTGGGCGAGTCTCGTTGCCCTTTGTCTCGTTGCAGTCGGGGCGGCTCATGTTGGCGGAGAAAGGAGGACGGGTGGGGTGGTTGTCGTCAGATGGCTTGGGGAAGGCGGCGCCGCCCTTGCCACCCTTGCCGCCCTTCTCCAGCAGGCCACGGCCCCTGCCTTTGCCGCCATGCTCCTGCTCCGGCGAGCTGGACGGACGGCGCGCTGGGCGAGTCTCGTTGCCCTTGGTCTCGTTGCAGTCGGGGCGGCTCATGTTGGCGGAGAAAGGAGGACGGGTGGGGTGGTTGTCGTCAGACGGCTTGGGGAAGGCGGCGCCGCCCTTGCCACCCTTGCCGCCCTTCTCCAGCAGGCCACGGCCCCTGCCCTTGCCGCCATGCTCCTGCTCCGGCGAGCTGGACGGAGGGCGCGCTGGGCGAGTCTCGTTGCCCTTGGTCTCGTTGCAGTCGGGGCGGCTCATGTTGGCGGAGAAAGGAGGACGGGTGGGGTGGTTGTCGTCAGATGGCTTGGGGAAGGCGGCGCCGCCCTTGCCACCCTTGCCGCCCTTCTCCAGCAGGCCACGGCCCCTGCCTTTGCCGCCATGCTCCTGCTCCGGCGAGCTGGACGGACGGCGCGCTGGGCGAGTCTCGTTGCCCTTGGTCTCGTTGCAGTCGGGGCGGCTCATGTTGGCGGAGAAAGGAGGACGGGTGGGGTGGTTGTCGTCAGATGGCTTGGGGAAGGCGGCGCCGCCCTTGCCACCCTTGCCGCCCTTCTCCAGCAGGCTACGGCCCCTGCCTTTGCCGCCATGCTCCTGCTCCGGCGAGCTGGACGGACGGCGCGCTGGGCGAGTCTCGTTGCCCTTGGTCTCGTTGCAGTCGGGGCGGCTCATGTTGGCGGAGAAAGGAGGACGGGTGGGGTGGTTGTCGTCAGATGGCTTGGGGAAGGCGGCGCCGCCTTTGCCACCCCTGCCTAGCAGCTGCCGGCCAGAGCGTTGATCAATCAAGGAGGTATGCACCCTTGCCCAGGCATCTGCACAACGCAGAGGGCACAGCGAGTGCGGGTTAATTGATTCCTTTTTATTTCAGATGTATGGAGAAAGCAGGGGGAAGGGTGGGGAGGCCATTAACAACCCGTGTTACTTGGCAAGAACGACACAGACTGGCTTTTATTAAGCATCTGTCCATCTTATGAACGTTAGATTATGAACCCGTAACCTTTACGGTAAGAATGCAGAGCATGTGCATCAGGTGCGCACCTGAAGCCGACGCCAGGACGATAGCAGCCAAAAGTGTGAGCGCGACACGGCTGACCCGTGCCATGATGAGCACGCAGCGCCGAGGTTGCGAAATCCTGTGGAATCTGCATTGAGTTAAAGGCAGGGGCGGGTCCGTTGGATGAGCCTCATATAGATCAGGTGGTGAAGTATCATAATGTGCCTTTCACACGCTCGCATCTTGCAGCTTCCGCATTGAAGGCTTATATTAGGAAAGAAGCCTATCGGTTTAATTTAGAACTGTGTGAAGAAGTGCAAGGCTCCTTGACAGTGCTGCGAACGGATACTCACCGGCCCTCCTTGCGTAGAAACTCTTCAACGTAGATCGCTGCGAGAATTCTACAATGTAACAGATTATTACTGCTAACAGCCGTTGTGCGCTGCGCCTTTATATCAGCGCGTAGTGGTCCGCGGTATACGAAATCAACGTCTGACTGAGCACACGCACCTGCGCTTCGTGCACGAAATCAAGACATACAGAGGGGTGTGCGACTACTCAACACCGCCAGTTTGATAAACGAATACCTCTTGTACTATTATTTTCGTCTGATGAATTTGGCCATGGTCGTCGCCCACCAACAAAACCTCCACTTATGAGCAAGTCATAGGTTTTAGTCATAAACAGATATATTTCAAAATATGCATTTCAATCATTAGATGAGCGGCATCTGCAGAGGCTGAACAGTATATCGTTGCAAAATTCTGACTAACCGGCCCAGTACGTACGGTATTTTCATGAACGAATCAGAAGGCAGTCTTTGCGACATTTATTTGTGTATGAAAATGTAACTCGTACGTGTTTATTAATTTACATGCATTTGCCGCCTGGTTATCTATCCACAATGTCGAGGCCTGTAGCTACGGTACGCATTATCTGGGCCGACTGCCAATAAATAATGGTGGTGGATACATATATCCTGATATATCCACCACCATTTTTTAAAAGACAGTATACCATACCACCTTGCCGATGGCAATTATCGTTTCGCAAACAAACAGGGTTACAAGCCGTGGCAAGCCCGCTTCGCACAGCAATCCTAAGCAATGTTCCATCTGGTTCAGGAAACACATTCTTTGCCTATTTTGGGTGCAATCATTATCCTTACAAGCTTCTTAAGAGGCTTTAATAATAAGTCGGCGAGGATTCTTTTGTGGATTGCAACGTCGTGCCATCTTAGCGCCGTTCGTGTCCGGCCAGCTCCGCAAGACCTTCCTCCTTATGGCTTCCCAGCACGAGCGATTATTTCGCTCCAACATCGGTATGCCATGCCATCCGGCTAAAGCACGTAACGCTATGATGACAACAGCTTTGCTGCTCGTTCCTGCTCGTTTCACCGGGCAAACTCCATTTAGATCATTCATTCATTCATTTCGATCCCATGCGTGCCTTCCTACAGAGGAATCACAGCAAAGCGCACTGTCTAACGCGTTCGTAGATCGTACACGAGAAACGGGCAGTCACACCTACCGCGTGCAATGGCGCGGACGGCGTGGCTCGGCGCGGCATGTCTTACCCTTGAGATCGATCGGCTTGTGTTGAAGATGGTGGTGGGAACCCTTTCCGCCTTCCAGTAGCGCAACCGAATGCGCTCCGTGATCCAACATCCAAGGTGCAGCCAGTCTGACGGCGGTGGTGCTGGGTTCCCAGCGTCGCCCCGGCGAAACCAGCAGATTGCGCTCCCTAACCGCACAGACTTGGAAAAAGGCTCCTGCGCCGGCTTTCAAATTCCATCGCGTGGCGTGAAGGATCTTGGCCGCAGCGCTGAGGCGTCCAGCCACCTCGCAATGACCGCGCAAGAAACAGAAATTGCCGTCAGGAAAGCCTTGGTCTGGGGTCTCTTTTGTTTTTGAGTAAGAACCTTCCAGAGAAAGCGAGGAGCAAGGCGTGTGGGTACTGGGTAGTCCGGGCGGTCCGGGTAGCCATTCGTAGACCAAGTTTGTCCGAAGCGCTGCCTCTGCAGCTCTGCTACCGTAGCCTACCACCCTGCCTCAGAGCTATTCCCAGGCTGCCAGGGACGGGGCTGCCAGGGACCGGCGAACCTACTAAGCACATTTGTTTTAAAACACATCTGCACTTCTGCAGGTAATCTGCGTTGGTCGTAGAGCCCTCTTACAAAACAGTCATAACGAAGTCAGCAGGTGCCATGTGCCAGGAGTGGCCGGGACCACCTGGCGTCGGCGGTTTTGGTAATCCCGAGGCAGGGGGAACCCGTTTGTAGCCTTCAGTACTCACAGATGCCTCGAAACAGATTAATCATCGCGCCACGGCAGCGTCCTTTGGTGGCCGCACTTGGCGCTACGTACCCGCATAGCTTGCATGGAACCCAAATCAAAACACGTCACCGCGTGGCACGTGACACCCGCATAGGCAGCCATACCATCGCACAAATCGCATATGTACTCAACATCGAGCGGCACAAAGCGTCGGAGCACGACATCAATCACACGCACACGCACACGCACACGCACACGACATCAATCACACGCACACGACCCGCGAAACCGCCGCCCGGGCGGGGCCCAGGGCCCATCATGTGACGACGCTTCAGGACCTGGCACATGCACACCCATTACATTCATCACGTCAAATGCCCGTCAAGCATACATCCGCATTGGTGGTCAAAGAGAGCGGCACGGTCGTAAATAAAAACTCAACGCCCTGCGCCACCAACGAACCCTGCTGTACGTCGAGGCCCCTTCGTACGGGCGCCTGGAGGACGTACGGAGTCTCGGAGTGGACATACAGCCGAAACGAGGCAATCAGGCTCTCCTGCAAGTGCACCTTGCAGCGCCCTGGTTCGGGTGCCGTACTGCACGACACTGCCATGTGTAGTCGAGGAGCTAAACTGCGTGGGGCTGAATGTTCGCCGGGAAAGTAAGCTCCACATGCGCAGGCGCGCATCCCGCCTGCATGCGTTTCGGTGAATCTGCCCGACTTCAGCGCTGCACGCAAAGCGCTGACCTGCGGCGGAGTAGGGACGTGCGAAGGGGAGGGCCTTTAAGGATTGCGGTCGGTAATTGCTCACAGTGCATCAAAGTGTTGCCATGTTTCAGACAATTGGAGGGGTTTCGGGCGGGGCCCAAGCACGACATGCCTCGGGGCACCATTCCCAAATAATGCACACGTCGAACTCCCCGACGATTTTAACAATTGCGGATTCCATTTTTCACCTGATGAGCTCAATTTGCAGTGTCGCAAACATCCAAGATAAAAAGGCCACCTTATGTAAATGTTAAAAGGTGGGCCCATACCTGATGCGTATTAAGGCAAGTAGGGCTTGGGGGACGACTCAGTTGGCTTGGCGGGCTTGGGGGACGACTCGGCCGGCTTGGGAGAAGCAGCGCCGTCGCCGCCCTTGCTGCCCTTGCCCAGGAGGCCGCGGCCGCCGTGACGGCTGTCGGATGTCTTGGGGGAGTTGTCGGCGGGCTTGGGGGACGACTCCGTTGGCTTGGCGGGCTTGGGGGACGACTCGGCCGGCTTGGGAGAAGCAGCGCCGTCGCCGCCCTTGCTGCCCTTGCTCAGGAGGCCGCGGCCGCCGTGACGGCTGTCGGATGGCTTGGGGGAGGCGTCGGCGGGCTTGGGGGACGACTCCGTTGGCTTGGCGGGCTTGGGGGACGACTCGGCCGGCTTGGGAGAAGCAGCGCCGTCGCCGCCCTTGCTGACCTTGCCCAGGAGGCCGCGGCCGCCG
This sequence comes from Eudorina sp. 2006-703-Eu-15, assembly GCA_003117195.1. NCBI lineage: Eukaryota > Viridiplantae > Chlorophyta > Chlorophyceae > Chlamydomonadales > Volvocaceae > Eudorina > Eudorina sp. 2006-703-Eu-15. Next base: position 713,730 of record BDSI01000006.1, on the reverse strand, counting down.
TGACGGCTGTCGGATGGCTTGGGGGAGGCGTCGGCGGGCTTGGGGGACGACTCGGCCGGCTTGGCGGGCTTGGGGGACGACTCGGCCGGCTTGGGAGAAGCAGCGCCGTCGCCGTCCTTGCTGCCCTTGCCCAGGAGGCCGCGGCCGCCGTGACGGCTGTCGGATGGCTTGGGGGAGGCGTCGTCGTCGGTGAAGTCCGGCCTTGGGGGTTTTGGATTGTTTTCCTTTTGCGTCTCGTTGTGCCGCGCCGAAGGGGTAGAGGTGGCGGGCCAGGATTCCTTGGATCCGTTGCGTGCAGAGGTTCCTGTAACAGCAACGCACGTGAGGTTGAGCAGTGGGGTCAAACCTGAGTAAGGCGCAATCATGGCCGTGCCACCTTTGAGAGGTACCCGGGGACGGTTTGGCGAGAAGTAAGGGGCGTGGGAAGAGGCCCCTGCCCCTGACATTCATGGCATTACTCGGCGTGCAATGATTGCTTTTGAGCCTGGAGCCTGGATAATGTTCTGTACTCACGTCCGGAGACCCTTACTACAGCGATTAGTCAGATCCAATCGGTTACGGTGGCGTAGACTAAAGGCTTGCAACGAGCATTTCAGTTGGTACATTCGATACATTATACCTTCACGCTTACCGCCAGGCCAACGCTCACCTTGTAAGGCTATTGTGACCAGAAGCGCAACAGTTAGAAGAGTGACGGAACGAGGCGCCATCCTTGCTGGAGGCCACGCGGATTGTGCCTGCGTGCACGAATTCACATGCAAGTTGTTGTTTCATTTGTACCAAATCTGGTGAATGTCAGCTCTCGTGATGTTATCCGAAGGGATCTTCACACAGCGACGAGTGCAACTTCTGTCATGCGTGCAGCGCTGCGTGAGCACTCACCCAAATCAGACGAGGTACAATAATTCTTATAGATCAGTGGGACGTAGCAGAAAATATTCCCAATTGAGTTTTGAGGCGACTTCCTGCAGCCAAGTGATCGTGATACGTCGTGATCCGTGATAAAGAAGACTCGCGGCAAAGTAAGTCTTTGCGGTTCACTGTGACAAGTTTCACATTTTATACACTTATTCTACGCATCCGTGGACGGGAGGGAGCATTCGTGGCAGGTTACATCAAAACTGACCGTCTTCCCATACGATCGATTGTCTGACAGTCAGACATGCGCCTTGCAGTCCGGGGAGCTTCTCCGCTCATGAAAAGATGCATTTGTTTTTATTTATAGTTTCATTTATTATAAGCAATCTGGGGATGAGACCTGAGTGAAACGGGAGACTCGCGGTCGCAGGCGGTCGTGGCCTTCGTACACACAGCTATCGACTATCTGTTGCAACGGCTCGTAGGGAACATCTTATCTGCTTCAAGGGGATATAATGCATGTCATAAATACAATAAATTTGAATTCTCACGAAATCCTGCTGAGTTTGGGTTGCCTAGTCACCGTCTTAGTCATGAAGGGTCGACACCCTCTTGCAGCGCTGTCGGAGAAGCACCATCTGGTGCAATGCATCCATCATCAATACCTTTGCAGAAAGCTTGATAGACCCTTTCTGTCTGTAGGGCGTTGCCTGCAGAGGACTTCGCAGCTTTCAGATTGCCTGTATAGCGCCTGTATTCGCGTTTCACAGTAATGACCGAACGGGACTGGACGAGATCCTGAAATCCTTGACGGCGCCCTTAACGGCCTAGATTGCCGCAATTCCGGGCCTCCATTGCCTTACTGCAACCCCGGGACAGCAGCACACGCACCCCTCGCGGCTCGCGAGGCATCGCGCCCCGGGTCTCCCCGATCCTTTAGGCTAAGCTGATGCGGCGCCGAGGTCACCGAGTGGGCTAGATGTGTTACGGGGCTTGTTGTGCCAATGCGGCGACTGGCCATTTGCACACGTCCTGCGCGCGGCTTCTGAATTTTGTGCAGTTGTTGTGTATTACATGTGCCGCCTCTCGAATCCCCCGAAATACCACCATCACCACAACGCTGCTGCCAAAATTATGAGGGACCATACCTGTCGACATAATCAAGCAAACACATAATGGAAGCCCGGCGGGCAGTATCAAAAGGGCAAGACCGACACACCACGACCGCAACTGTCGCGGATAGAGCAGAACACGGGTGAGGTTGCCCACACAGGCGCCAGCTGTCATCGATGCGATGGCACCGGAGGCTACGGCTGTCACCAATGACCCGCGGGGTCCACTGCAACACAGGCGCCCCGTAGGTCACATCCCCCTGGAGCCACCCGCGCCGGGCATGCTCGACATTAAATGCCCACCTCCACGCCTCTCTCATCCCCATCCCCCACCCTCAGTCCCCAGCACCCGCACCTGAGCATGGCCATCGCCACCGTGGCCTCAAACAGCACGAACTGGTCGTCCACGCACTTGCGGGCGCCGCCCCCAAAGGGGATGAAGGCGAAGTCGGAGGCGATCTCGAGCTGACACCGTGCACGGAACGGAACGGAACGATTGGTTCATGGCCACGAGCTCATTGGTACTTAGGTTCTGTCTGTTGGTCCGTTGGTCCGTGTTTGGGACAGATAAGGGGGCAACGCACCCGAAGCTCACCCACTCCAGTTCCCCGACGCATTTCCCAGCAGAGGTTTGACGGCGTGGGCCGCGTGGGTCCATATTACGGGAAATATAGCTTACAAAGCTGCGGCCGCTGGTAGCGAGCAGTGCAGCGGAGTAAACTCCAACACAATCGTGTTTGCACGAAAACGTGAGCATGACAGAGTCAGAGGAATGGCACATTCCGGTGACAAACGATCTCTATGGCCGGAGGCCTTATGGACATGTCGTATGCACCTACAGGTCAGCGGCAGCGCGCTCCCCAATGCCACGGTTGGGACGGATATGCGACAAGATAAGGCGATGTCGCCAACACCTCTCTGTCATCACATGAATCATGAGCGAACAGACGCAGATAACGCGATCACAATCGTTGTGCAAAACTACGCTGCAATCCAGATCGTCGTACAGTGTCGTACGCTCCCTAGAGATGGATTATTGCCTCTCCTAAGGCAAGCAACGCGACATCCCTGCGTACTTCACCGATACGCTGCGAAAATGAAAGGCTACCTGATGATAATAATAGTAAGCTCAACGCTGTTGCTACCAGCGTCAGATGGGGTGCCAGTGTGGGTAAACGTAACGACGACTACTCCTGACTACACCACAGCAAGCCTTACAACGGTCCAAACAAGATGATCGCCTACATACATGCCTCTGCGGATAAATAAAGTCGTAAGTGCAATCCTGAACAAGCTCACACCCCCTTAGGACTGGCCATTCCTCAACAATTTGCGGCCATTTCCACCGCTGGGTTTGGGGGAGGCTTCGGCCGGCTTGGGGGACTTGGGGGACGGCTCGGCAGGCTTGGGGGACTTTGGGGTTAATTCGGTCGGCTTGGGGGACTTGGGAGATGACTCGGCCGGCTTGGGGGACTTGGGGGAAGACTCGGCCGGCTTGGGGGACTTGGGAGATGACTCGGCAGGCTTGGGGGACTTGGAGGATGACTCGGCAGGCTTGGGGGACTTGGAGGATGACTCGGCAGGCTTGGGGGACTTGAGGGATGACTCAGTTGGCTTGGCGGGCTTGGGGGACGACTCGGCCGGCTTGGGAGAAGCGTCGCCGTCGCCGCCCTTGGCCAGGAGGCTGCGGCCGCCGTGACGGCTGTCGGATGGCTTGGGGGAGGCGTCGGCGGGCTTGGGGGATAACTCAGCCGGCTTGGGGGACTTGGGGGATGACTCAGCCGGCTTGGCGGGCTTGGGGGACGACTCGGTCGGCTTGGCGGGCTTGGGGGACGACTCAGCCGGCTTGGCGGGCTTGGGGGATAACTCAGCCGGCTTGGGGGACTTGGGAGATGACTCGGCAGGCTTGGGGGACTTGGAGGATGACTCAGTTGGCTTGGCGGGCTTGGGGGACTTGGGGGATGACTCAGTTGGCTTGGCGGGCTTGGGGGACTTGAGGGATGACTCGGCCGGCTTGGGGGACTTGGAGGATGACTCGGCAGGCTTGGGGGACTTGGAGGATGACTCAGTTGGCTTGGCGGGCTTGGGGGACTTGGGGGATGACTCAGCCGGCTTGGCGGGCTTGGGGGACGACTCGGTCGGCTTGGCGGGCTTAGGGGACGACTCGGCCGGCTTGGGAGAAGCAGCGCCGTCGCCGCCCTTGGCCAGGAGGCTGCGGCCGCCGTGACGGCTGTCGGATGGCTTGGGGGAGACTGATGCGGGCTTGGGGGATAACTCAGCCGGCTTGGGGGACTTGGGGGACGACTCGGTCGGCTTGGCGGGCTTGGGGAACGACTCAGCCGGCTTGGCGGGCTTCGGGGACGACTCGGCCGGCTTGGGTGAGTTGGGAGACGACTCGGACGGCTTGGGAGAAGCAGCGCCGTCGCCGCCCTTGCTGCCCTTGCCCAGGAGGCCGCGGCCGCCGTGACGGCTGTCGGATGGCTTGGGGGAGGCGTCGGCGGGCTTGGGGGACGGCTCGGCAGGCTTGGGGGACTTGGTCTCGTTGCAGTCGGGGCGGCTCATGTTGGCGGAGAAAGGAGGACGGGTGGGGTGGTTGTCGTCAGATGGCTTGGGGAAGGCGGCGCCGCCTTTGCCACCCCTGCCTAGCAGCTGCCGGCCAGAGCGTTGATCAATCAAGGAGGTATGCACCCTTGCCCAGGCATCTGCACAACGCAGAGGGCACAGCGAGTGCGGGTTAATTGATTCCTTTTTATTTCAGATGTATGGAGAAAGCAGGGGGAAGGGTGGGGAGGCCATTAACAACCCGTGTTACTTGGCAAGAACGACACAGACTGGCTTTTATTAAGCATCTGTCCATCTTATGAACGTTAGATTATGAACCCGTAACCTTTACGGTAAGAATGCAGAGCATGTGCATCAGGTGCGCACCTGAAGCCGACGCCAGGACGATAGCAGCCAAAAGTGTGAGCGCGACACGGCTGACCCGTGCCATGATGAGCACGCAGCGCCGAGGTTGCGAAATCCTGTGGAATCTGCATTGAGTTAAAGGCAGGGGCGGGTCCGTTGGATGAGCCTCATATAGATCAGGTGGTGAAGTATCATAATGTGCCTTTCACACGCTCGCATCTTGCAGCTTCCGCATTGAAGGCTTATATTAGGAAAGAAGCCTATCGGTTTAATTTAGAACTGTGTGAAGAAGTGCAAGGCTCCTTGACAGTGCTGCGAACGGATACTCACCGGCCCTCCTTGCGTAGAAACTCTTCAACGTAGATCGCTGCGAGAATTCTACAATGTAACAGATTATTACTGCTAACAGCCGTTGTGCGCTGCGCCTTTATATCAGCGCGTAGTGGTCCGCGGTATACGAAATCAACGTCTGACTGAGCACACGCACCTGCGCTTCGTGCACGAAATCAAGACATACAGAGGGGTGTGCGACTACTCAACACCGCCAGTTTGATAAACGAATACCTCTTGTACTATTATTTTCGTCTGATGAATTTGGCCATGGTCGTCGCCCACCAACAAAACCTCCACTTATGAGCAAGTCATAGGTTTTAGTCATAAACAGATATATTTCAAAATATGCATTTCAATCATTAGATGAGCGGCATCTGCAGAGGCTGAACAGTATATCGTTGCAAAATTCTGACTAACCGGCCCAGTACGTACGGTATTTTCATGAACGAATCAGAAGGCAGTCTTTGCGACATTTATTTGTGTATGAAAATGTAACTCGTACGTGTTTATTAATTTACATGCATTTGCCGCCTGGTTATCTATCCACAATGTCGAGGCCTGTAGCTACGGTACGCATTATCTGGGCCGACTGCCAATAAATAATGGTGGTGGATACATATATCCTGATATATCCACCACCATTTTTTAAAAGACAGTATACCATACCACCTTGCCGATGGCAATTATCGTTTCGCAAACAAACAGGGTTACAAGCCGTGGCAAGCCCGCTTCGCACAGCAATCCTAAGCAATGTTCCATCTGGTTCAGGAAACACATTCTTTGCCTATTTTGGGTGCAATCATTATCCTTACAAGCTTCTTAAGAGGCTTTAATAATAAGTCGGCGAGGATTCTTTTGTGGATTGCAACGTCGTGCCATCTTAGCGCCGTTCGTGTCCGGCCAGCTCCGCAAGACCTTCCTCCTTATGGCTTCCCAGCACGAGCGATTATTTCGCTCCAACATCGGTATGCCATGCCATCCGGCTAAAGCACGTAACGCTATGATGACAACAGCTTTGCTGCTCGTTCCTGCTCGTTTCACCGGGCAAACTCCATTTAGATCATTCATTCATTCATTTCGATCCCATGCGTGCCTTCCTACAGAGGAATCACAGCAAAGCGCACTGTCTAACGCGTTCGTAGATCGTACACGAGAAACGGGCAGTCACACCTACCGCGTGCAATGGCGCGGACGGCGTGGCTCGGCGCGGCATGTCTTACCCTTGAGATCGATCGGCTTGTGTTGAAGATGGTGGTGGGAACCCTTTCCGCCTTCCAGTAGCGCAACCGAATGCGCTCCGTGATCCAACATCCAAGGTGCAGCCAGTCTGACGGCGGTGGTGCTGGGTTCCCAGCGTCGCCCCGGCGAAACCAGCAGATTGCGCTCCCTAACCGCACAGACTTGGAAAAAGGCTCCTGCGCCGGCTTTCAAATTCCATCGCGTGGCGTGAAGGATCTTGGCCGCAGCGCTGAGGCGTCCAGCCACCTCGCAATGACCGCGCAAGAAACAGAAATTGCCGTCAGGAAAGCCTTGGTCTGGGGTCTCTTTTGTTTTTGAGTAAGAACCTTCCAGAGAAAGCGAGGAGCAAGGCGTGTGGGTACTGGGTAGTCCGGGCGGTCCGGGTAGCCATTCGTAGACCAAGTTTGTCCGAAGCGCTGCCTCTGCAGCTCTGCTACCGTAGCCTACCACCCTGCCTCAGAGCTATTCCCAGGCTGCCAGGGACGGGGCTGCCAGGGACCGGCGAACCTACTAAGCACATTTGTTTTAAAACACATCTGCACTTCTGCAGGTAATCTGCGTTGGTCGTAGAGCCCTCTTACAAAACAGTCATAACGAAGTCAGCAGGTGCCATGTGCCAGGAGTGGCCGGGACCACCTGGCGTCGGCGGTTTTGGTAATCCCGAGGCAGGGGGAACCCGTTTGTAGCCTTCAGTACTCACAGATGCCTCGAAACAGATTAATCATCGCGCCACGGCAGCGTCCTTTGGTGGCCGCACTTGGCGCTACGTACCCGCATAGCTTGCATGGAACCCAAATCAAAACACGTCACCGCGTGGCACGTGACACCCGCATAGGCAGCCATACCATCGCACAAATCGCATATGTACTCAACATCGAGCGGCACAAAGCGTCGGAGCACGACATCAATCACACGCACACGCACACGCACACGCACACGACATCAATCACACGCACACGACCCGCGAAACCGCCGCCCGGGCGGGGCCCAGGGCCCATCATGTGACGACGCTTCAGGACCTGGCACATGCACACCCATTACATTCATCACGTCAAATGCCCGTCAAGCATACATCCGCATTGGTGGTCAAAGAGAGCGGCACGGTCGTAAATAAAAACTCAACGCCCTGCGCCACCAACGAACCCTGCTGTACGTCGAGGCCCCTTCGTACGGGCGCCTGGAGGACGTACGGAGTCTCGGAGTGGACATACAGCCGAAACGAGGCAATCAGGCTCTCCTGCAAGTGCACCTTGCAGCGCCCTGGTTCGGGTGCCGTACTGCACGACACTGCCATGTGTAGTCGAGGAGCTAAACTGCGTGGGGCTGAATGTTCGCCGGGAAAGTAAGCTCCACATGCGCAGGCGCGCATCCCGCCTGCATGCGTTTCGGTGAATCTGCCCGACTTCAGCGCTGCACGCAAAGCGCTGACCTGCGGCGGAGTAGGGACGTGCGAAGGGGAGGGCCTTTAAGGATTGCGGTCGGTAATTGCTCACAGTGCATCAAAGTGTTGCCATGTTTCAGACAATTGGAGGGGTTTCGGGCGGGGCCCAAGCACGACATGCCTCGGGCACCATTCCCAAATAATGCACACGTCGAACTCCCCGACGATTTTAACAATTGCGGATTCCATTTTTCACCTGATGAGCTCAATTTGCAGTGTCGCAAACATCCAAGATAAAAAGGCCACCTTATGTAAATGTTAAAAGGTGGGCCCATACCTGATGCGTATTAAGGCAAGTAGGGCTTGGGGACGACTCAGTTGGCTTGGCGGGCTTGGGGGACGACTCGGCCGGCTTGGGAGAAGCAGCGCCGTCGCCGCCCTTGCTGCCCTTGCCCAGGAGGCCGCGGCCGCCGTGACGGCTGTCGGATGTCTTGGGGGAGTTGTCGGCGGGCTTGGGGACGACTCCGTTGGCTTGGCGGGCTTGGGGGACGACTCGGCCGGCTTGGGAGAAGCAGCGCCGTCGCCGCCCTTGCTGCCCTTGCTCAGGAGGCCGCGGCCGCCGTGACGGCTGTCGGATGGCTTGGGGGAGGCGTCGGCGGGCTTGGGGGACGACTCAGTTGGCTTGGCGGGCTTGGGGGACGACTCGGCCGGCTTGGGAGAAGCAGCGCCGTCGCCGCCCTTGCTGCCCTTGCCCAGGAGCCCGCGGCCGCCGTGACGGCTGTCGGATGGCTTGGGGGAGGCGTCGGCGGGCTTGGGGGACGACTCGGCCGGCTTGGGAGAAGCAGCGCCGTCGCCGCCCTTGCTGCCCTTGCCCAGGAGCCCGCGGCCGCCGTGACGGCTGTCGGATGGCTTGGGGGAGGCGTCGGCGGGCTTGGGGGACGACTCGGCAGGCTTGGGAGAAGCAGCGCCGTCGCCGCCCTTGCTGCCCTTGCTCAGGAGGCCGCGGCCGCCGTGACGGCTGTCGGATGGCTTGGGGGAGGCGTCGGCGGGCTTGGGGACGACTCAGTTGGCTTGGCGGGCTTGGGGGACGACTCGGCCGGCTTGGGAGAAGCAGCGCCGTCGCCGCCCTTGCTGACCTTGCCCAGGAGGCCGCGGCCGCCGTGACGGCTGTCGGATGGCTTGGGGGAGGCGTCGGCGGGCTTGGGGAACGACTCGGTTGGCTTGGCGGGCTTGGGGGACGACTCGGCCGGCTTGGCGGGCTTGGGGGACGACTCGGCCGGCTTGGGAGAAGCAGCGCCGTCGCCGCCCTTGCTGACCTTGCCCAGGAGGCCGCGGCCGCCGTGACGGCTGTCGGATGGCTTGGGGGAGGCGTCGGCGGGCTTGGGGAACGACTCGGTTGGCTTGGCGGGCTTGGGGACGACTCGGCCGGCTTGGCGGGCTTGGGGGACGACTCGGCCGGCTTGGGAGAAGCAGCGCCGTCGCCGCCCTTGCTGCCCTTGCCCAGGAGGCCGCGGCCGCCGTGACGGCTGTCGGATGTCTTGGGGGAGTTGTCGGCGGGCTTGGGGGACGACTCCGTTGGCTTGGCGGGCTTGGGGGACGACTCGGCCGGCTTGGGAGAAGCAGCGCCGTCGCCGCCCTTGCTGCCCTTGCTCAGGAGGCCGCGGCCGCCGTGACGGCTGTCGGATGGCTTGGGGGAGGCGTCGGCGGGCTTGGGGGACGACTCAGTTGGCTTGGCGGGCTTGGGGGACGACTCGGCCGGCTTGGGAGAAGCAGCGCCGTCGCCGCCCTTGCTGCCCTTGCCCAGGAGCCCGCGGCCGCCGTGACGGCTGTCGGATGGCTTGGGGGAGGCGTCGGCGGGCTTGGGGGACGACTCGGCCGGCTTGGGAGAAGCAGCGCCGTCGCCGCCCTTGCTGCCCTTGCCCAGGAGCCCGCGGCCGCCGTGACGGCTGTCGGATGGCTTGGGGGAGGCGTCGGCGGGCTTGGGGGACGACTCGGCAGGCTTGGGAGAAGCAGCGCCGTCGCCGCCCTTGCTGCCCTTGCTCAGGAGGCCGCGGCCGCCGTGACGGCTGTCGGATGGCTTGGGGGAGGCGTCGGCGGGCTTGGGGAACGACTCGGTTGGCTTGGCGGGCTTGGGGGACGACTCGGCCGGCTTGGCGGGCTTGGGGGACGACTCGGCCGGCTTGGGAGAAGCAGCGCCGTCGCCGTCCTTGCTGCCCTTGCCCAGGAGGCCGCGGCCGCCGTGACGGCTGTCGGATGGCTTGGGGGAGGCGTCGTCGTCGGTGAAGTCCGGCCTTGGGGGTTTTGGATTGTTTTCCTTTTGCGTCTCGTTGTGCCGCGCCGAAGGGGTAGAGGTGGCGGGCCAGGATTCCTTGGATCCGTTGCGTGCAGAGGTTCCTGTAACAGCAACGCACGTGAGGTTGAGCAGTGGGGTCAAACCTGAGTAAGGCGCAATCATGGCCGTGCCACCTTTGAGAGGTACCCGGGGACGGTTTGGCGAGAAGTAAGGGGCGTGGGAAGAGGCCCCTGCCCCTGACATTCATGGCATTACTCGGCGTGCAATGATTGCTTTTGAGCCTGGAGCCTGGATAATGTTCTGTACTCACGTCCGGAGACCCTTACTACAGCGATTAGTCAGATCCAATCGGTTACGGTGGCGTAGACTAAAGGCTTGCAACGAGCATTTCAGTTGGTACATTCGATACATTATACCTTCACGCTTACCGCCAGGCCAACGCTCACCTTGTAAGGCTATTGTGACCAGAAGCGCAACAGTTAGAAGAGTGACGGAACGAGGCGCCATCCTTGCTGGAGGCCACGCGGATTGTGCCTGCGTGCACGAATTCACATGCAAGTTGTTGTTTCATTTGTACCAAATCTGGTGAATGTCAGCTCTCGTGATGTTATCCGAAGGGATCTTCACACAGCGACGAGTGCAACTTCTGTCATGCGTGCAGCGCTGCGTGAGCACTCACCCAAATCAGACGAGGTACAATAATTCTTATAGATCAGTGGGACGTAGCAGAAAATATTCCCAATTGAGTTTTGAGGCGACTTCCTGCAGCCAAGTGATCGTGATACGTCGTGATCCGTGATAAAGAAGACTCGCGGCAAAGTAAGTCTTTGCGGTTCACTGTGACAAGTTTCACATTTTATACACTTATTCTACGCATCCGTGGACGGGAGGGAGCATTCGTGGCAGGTTACATCAAAACTGACCGTCTTCCCATACGATCGATTGTCTGACAGTCAGACATGCGCCTTGCAGTCCGGGGAGCTTCTCCGCTCATGAAAAGATGCATTTGTTTTTATTTATAGTTTCATTTATTATAAGCAATCTGGGGATGAGACCTGAGTGAAACGGGAGACTCGCGGTCGCAGGCGGTCGTGGCCTTCGTACACACAGCTATCGACTATCTGTTGCAACGGCTCGTAGGGAACATCTTATCTGCTTCAAGGGGATATAATGCATGTCATAAATACAATAAATTTGAATTCTCACGAAATCCTGCTGAGTTTGGGTTGCCTAGTCACCGTCTTAGTCATGAAGGGTCGACACCCTCTTGCAGCGCTGTCGGAGAAGCACCATCTGGTGCAATGCATCCATCATCAATACCTTTGCAGAAAGCTTGATAGACCCTTTCTGTCTGTAGGGCGTTGCCTGCAGAGGACTTCGCAGCTTTCAGATTGCCTGTATAGCGCCTGTATTCGCGTTTCACAGTAATGACCGAACGGGACTGGACGAGATCCTGAAATCCTTGACGGCGCCCTTAACGGCCTAGATTGCCGCAATTCCGGGCCTCCATTGCCTTACTGCAACCCCGGGACAGCAGCACACGCACCCCTCGCGGCTCGCGAGGCATCGCGCCCCGGGTCTCCCCGATCCTTTAGGCTAAGCTGATGCGGCGCCGAGGTCACCGAGTGGGCTAGATGTGTTACGGGGCTTGTTGTGCCAATGCGGCGACTGGCCATTTGCACACGTCCTGCGCGCGGCTTCTGAATTTTGTGCAGTTGTTGTGTATTACATGTGCCGCCTCTCGAATCCCCCCGAAATACCACCATCACCACAACGCTGCTGCCAAAATTATGAGGGACCATACCTGTCGACATAATCAAGCAAACACATAATGGAAGCCCGGCGGGCAGTATCAAAAGGGCAAGACCGACACACCACGACCGCAACTGTCGCGGATAGAGCAGAACACGGGTGAGGTTGCCCACACAGGCGCCAGCTGTCATCGATGCGATGGCACCGGAGGCTACGGCTGTCACCAATGACCCGCGGGGTCCACTGCAACACAGGCGCCCCGTAGGTCACATCCCCCCTGGAGCCACCCCGCGCCGGGCATGCTCGACATTAAATGCCCACCTCCACGCCTCTCTCATCCCCATCCCCCACCCTCAGTCCCCAGCACCCGCACCTGAGCATGGCCATCGCCACCGTGGCCTCAAACAGCACGAACTGGTCGTCCACGCACTTGCGGGCGCCGCCCCCAAAGGGGATGAAGGCGAAGTCGGAGGCGATCTCGAGCTGACACCGTGCACGGAACGGAACGGAACGATTGGTTCATGGCCACGAGCTCATTGGTACTTAGGTTCTGTCTGTTGGTCCGTTGGTCCGTGTTTGGGACAGATAAGGGGGCAACGCACCCGAAGCTCACCCACTCCAGTTCCCCGACGCATTTCCCAGCAGAGGTTTGACGGCGTGGGCCGCGTGGGTCCATATTACGGGAAATATAGCTTACAAAGCTGCGGCCGCTGGTAGCGAGCAGTGCAGCGGAGTAAACTCCAACACAATCGTGTTTGCACGAAAACGTGAGCATGACAGAGTCAGAGGAATGGCACATTCCGGTGACAAACGATCTCTATGGCCGGAGGCCTTATGGACATGTCGTATGCACCTACAGGTCAGCGGCAGCGCGCTCCCCAATGCCACGGTTGGGAAGGAGGTAGACGAGGAAGCCAGGACTCGTTTAGACATCCTCATATCTAACCGCCAACGACGCTACGCTAAGGTTAATACTCATACAACCCCTCTTGCAGTAATTTAAAATCGCGACCGACCGTCACACTAACCAGGATCCGAATACTATATCATTTGCATTCTTGGAATTCCTAAAACGCAAGGTCACATTTTAGCAATCAATGACTAAAGTTGTAGTATCCACGGTAAGGATGTCCAATGCATGGCGCCGCAAACACCACGCGCCATCTCCCCCTCATACTGGCACCCCATCTCCCCCTCATACAACCCGCAAGCCTGGTGTGCCCGACACGGATATGCGACAAGATAAGGCGATGTCGCCAACACCTCTCTGTCATCACATGAATCATGAGCGAACAGACGCAGATAACGCGATCACAATCGTTGTGCAAAACTACGCTGCAATCCAGATCGTCGTACAGTGTCGTACGCTCCCTAGAGATGGATTATTGCCTCTCCTAAGGCAAGCAACGCGACATCCCTGCGTACTTCACCGATACGCTGCGAAAATGAAAGGCTACCTGATGATAATAATAGTAAGCTCAACGCTGTTGCTACCAGCGTCAGATGGGGTGCCAGTGTGGGTAAACGTAACGACGACTACTCCTGACTACACCACAGCAAGCCTTGCACCGGTCCAAACAAGATGATCGCCTACATACATGCCTCTGCGGATGAATATAGTCGTAAGTGCAATCCTGAACAAAGCTCACACCCCCTTAAGACTGGCCATTCCTCAACAATTTGCGGCCATTTCCACCGCTGGGTTTGGGGGAGGCTTCGGCCGGCTTGGGGGACTTGGCAGACGATTCGGCAGGCTTGGGGGACTTGAGGGATGATCCGGCCGGCTTAGGGGATGTGTGGGATGATTCGGTCGGCTTGGGGGACTTGGGGGATGACTCGGCCGGCTTGGGGGACTTGGAGGATGACTCGGCCGGCTTGGGGGACTTGGGAGATGACTCGGTCGGCTTGGCGGGCTTGGGGGACGACTCGGTCGGCTTGGCGGGCTTAGGGGACGACTCGGCCGGCTTGGGGGACTTGGAGGATGACTCGGCAGGCTTGGGGGACTTGAGGGATGACTCAGTTGGCTTGGCGGGCTTGGGGGACGACTCGGCCGGCTTGAGAGAAGCAGCGCCGTCGCCGCCCTTGGCCAGGAGGCTGCGGCCGCCGTGACGGCTGTCGGATGGCTTGGGGGAGACTGATGCGGGCTTGGGGGATAACTCAGCCGGCTTGGGGGACTTGGGGGATAACTCAGCCGGCTTGGGGGACTTGGGGGATGCCTCAGCCGGCTTGGCGGGCTTGGGGGACGACTCGGTCGGCTTGGCGGGCTTAGGGGACGACTCGGCCGGCTTGGGGGAGTTGGGAGACGACTCAGACGGCTTGGGAGAAGCAGCGCCGTCGCCGCCCTTGCTGACCTTGCCCAGGAGGCCGCGGCCGCCGTGACGGCTGTCGGATGGCTTGGGGGAGGCGTCGGCGGGCTTGGGGGACGGCTCGGCAGGCTTGGGGGACTTTGGGGTTAATTCGGTCGGCTTGGGGGACTTGGGAGATGACTCGGCCGGCTTGGGGGACTTGAGGGATGACTCGGCCGGCTTGGGGGACTTGGGGGATGACTCGGCCGGCTTGGGAGAAGCAGCACCGTCGCCGTTCTTCACGAGCTTGGGACTTGGTTTGCTGTGTACGGGATGGGTCTCATTCAACTGTGTTGAAGGTACGGATCCAGCGGCGAAGTTGGCGTTCTCGTTGCGTGCAGTGGTCCCTGTGGCAAGAACGTGAGGTAGAGCAGTCGCAATCACTTGAAATGTGTGCACGTTTCTGATATAAAATCTATGTCACGGAACCACGAAAGAAGGCGAAATGGGTCGATGACCTTTCGTTAAGAATTTGGTGTGATTGCTACATCAGAGGAACGCGCATCTTCTATTTCTTACATTGTAGCGATAGATACCCTCCCTTGTAACCTATCGCAATCACCTACCTTGAAGGGCTACGAGGACCAGAACTGCAGCACTAAGCCAAGTAAGCTTGGTGAGCGACATCTCCACTGTCGACCAGCACCGACGGTGTCTGTGGTCATGGTTAAGACAAAACTTGAATATATTGGATTCGATTTAACTCAGAGCTGTACTATCTGCATTCGACTACTTATCGTCGTCAGGACGGCCTGCCGGGCATCAAGGATTGCTATAGTGTGGGTTTTCTTGTCGAACTTACCCGATTGAGAAGTTTGTGATTAAAATGGAAGTCAAGATATTATTTTGCAACAAAGCCTGCTCACTGCGGTCGTCTGCGTTGGCTTAGTCAATCCAACGATTGAGCCGGGATGCGAGGGGGCCTGAGACTTGTGGCGATGTGTTATTGCCACGTTGGATGTCAGGATAATTGAAGTAAAGGACATATATACCGCCTTTGAACGTCACGGCAAGTTGTAGAAGTACAATTGGTCGTTACTATACGATAGTTGTCCGACGGCGCGATGGAGTGCCGGAAGCTTCTCGGCTACGAAAGCACCAGTAACCCCATGACTAAACTGGGTTGGGTGACCATTGCGTCACGGGCTTGTGGCGGCCTGGGCGCCTGGCGATGGTCGCCAGGTGGCTTTCGTTCACGCCGGACCGTCAATGTTGTACAGTGAATTTAGAGTTTTCACGCAACTGACATTGCAACCGGACATCACAATTAAATCCAAATTATATATTTTCTTTTGATCGGGCGTAACTGTGCAGTTGGTGACAACCCTCCGATCGGCAAAAGGGTCATCCCTGGTCATCGTGCGGACATATGGCAACAGGTTCATATAACATATTCATATGCACGTCTTCAATCATTTCAATTCTTAGACGGATGTCCAAGGTGTGATAGCTACTGTCGCTGTACAGTACAGTTTATCGGTACTACGAACATCCTGGCCCATCCAGGCACCCATACCTTAAGAGCACCCCGCTGCACAATTCTTGTTAACAGAATGAGTCATGTCCCGGGCGTTCACAGGAAACGACTTCAGGCGATCGCCGCTCTACTGGAGCGCACTGTTTCCTTCTGTACCACGCAGTATAACCCATTTTACATGCACTTCCTCACTCATCGGCAGCTTTGTGTGGCCTGTGGGATCGTTGAGGCGGCCAGAAGTGAGTACTGCATGTGTTCCCCTGCCCGACGCCACCTGTGGCCTGCCCCGCTGACCAGCCAGACATGTCGGGGTTGTCCTCTTGTCCAAACACTACGCACGGCCTTCCCACGGAAGCCAGAACGCACAAAAGGTCTGTCACCGAAAGCTTGCAGACAAGACCCGTCAAATAAAAACACCATTCCCGACAACGACGCCGGCTGCCTGGTGCTCTCCTTGTGACCGCGTATCCACTTCCCCACCCGGCCGAGCGAGACAACCCGGCGAGCCCAGTACGGTATCCTTGGGCCTTGAGCGGGCCTTGGATCCTGGGAGTTCCTCAGCGGGGAAACGGTCGCAGTGCTGATCCCGTTGGCGATTTTCGCCCCCCTCCTTCAATCCTGCCATGCGCCGACAAATACCTGCCTCGCAAAGTCACCCAGGTGTTGCTTAGCGGGCCAAGGCGGTGGCGACCGCGGCGGTGGCCATGTCTGCGGCGAAAGCAAACCTCCTCCTTGTACCAGGAGTCCATGACACATGCCGGCGGGGGTGTGGTGCGGCTTGCTGGACATGTGACTGTTGGCAGAATTAGCGTGTCAGCGGTAATGGAGGCGCACATCCGTTGTAAGGGCCCGGGGGGCAGCGCTGTTGAGTTGCCGGCGGGCGCCCTATGTAGAGGAACAGAGAGGAAGACCAGTCGCATTCGCTGGTCGGACCAAATGTACCATCGATGAACCATAGCGCCATATAGGAAGCCATAGGAGGCGGCAGCTTGCCATTTTCCTGGGTTTTGCTGGGCATCTGGTCACGTGGATTACCGTACATGGGTGACATGGGGCCTCGTGAGCAAGAGCAGTCTGCCCAGCGGCCACGGACTTCGTGGCACATCTGCGGCTGCGGCCCAACGCATGGCATGAAGTCTGTGGCTGTGGAGCACCGGTGTTCTCGCGGGCTTGACTTGGGTTTTGTAGATACCGTTATATTGTTGTAAGGATGCTGCCTTGGCGTTCGCGAGCATAGCTGCAGAGTGCATCGTTGGGTGCCTGTTGTTCCCATCCCGCACTCCTGCCTGCCATGGACACTGCGGCTTCGAATCACCGCAATCCTAGGGCCAACACCTAGGAAGTGGGTCGCGGATCGTCATCAAGGATGCACGCTGGCGGCCTCACCGGGAGGGGGAGCGCCAAGAGACACCATGGCATGGAGCGGCTGGCTTACACAGCAGGCCACGACACAACTGATCCGTCGTTCGTTGTCGTATTCTCCCCCCCCCCCGGATCCTCACGGCCCGTCCTCGCCGGTGTAACCCACCCCACCGGCTCTGCCGCCCGGCCGCACACCGGGCCCCAGCTGCCACGTCACGTCCCGCGCGAACGTCTCCTGCACCGCCATCCCATTCCCTCGCCGCTCCCCCCGATGAGTTCACCAGGCGGCGTCACACCCATGCGGCGATGCCCCAGCAGAGCAGCACCAACCCCTGCCGCTCACCCGTGGGTCCATACACGCCGCGAGCGATCGGTGCGGGCTGAGCCACCGCCTCCCTGTCATCACCTCCCTGCCTGTACCGGCCCCCTCACCAGCGCGCTGCCGAGCTGCCGGACCAGGACTTCGGCTCACCCCGGGCCCCGCGCTCCGGGCCCACCGCAGGCACGGAATGGCTCCGTCGGGTGCGGCCTCCGAAGGGACATTCCCCATGGCCCACGCGGGCCTTTCCCATCCGGCCGGCCGCGCTGCATGTCAGAAGGCCAAAGGCCAGCGGATGCCGACTCAACGCCCCCGCGCCTCAAATGATCACGTCGTCCAACCAGGCAGAAACCCCCAAGACAATACTGCGGTGCGGCTGCTAGCGGACGCCCCGCTCAGCCCCGCTCAGCCCGGCCTCCCCCCCCCAAACACACCCCATGTATCCACCCGCACGCGCACTCACACCGCCACCGGCTCCCGCGCCTGGTCCTGCGGCGCCGCCTGGCTGCCCGGGGGTGGTGGGATGCGGCGGGTGACCCGCATGAGCATTCCGTTGGCGGTGTGGATGGTGGCGCCGGTGGCCATACCCACCTGTGGTGACACGGCGCGGGGGCCCGAGGGGTGTCGGGGCAGGGGTGCATCGAAAAGGGGGAGGAGGGGCCAGCCCGGGGGGAGGGTGTGTAACGGGCGGATGCAAGGGGAACGGACCCGAACTGTGGCAGTAGGTCCGTACGGTAAGTGGTTCACGACCACTAGGGTTGGCTATCTCCAAACGAACCGTGTCTTACAATGGACTCCTCCGAGTCATCGGTAACAGCCGAAGCCTCCTGCGTCCTCAGGGTCTGGCCGGTTAGCTTGGACCCACCATCCGCAACCCCATGACCCCGACCCGCGCCGTCTTCCAGGTTGCCGGGTCGACCCAACCCCGTTCAGAGCCCAAACCCCTGGATCCCCATCCCCCACCCCCCAGGTCCCCAGCACCCGCACCTTCTCCGCGGGCACCGCCAGCCTGAACTGGAAGCGGCGCATGAGCATGGCCATCGCCACCGTGGCCTCAAACAGCGCGAACTGGTCGCCCACGCACTTGCGGGCGCCGCCCCCAAAGGGGATGAAGGCGAAGTCGGAGGCGACCTCGTTGGGGTACAGCGCAGCACCGCCCGTCACCACCTCAGGCCGGTAGCCTGGACAACCCCCGAAGGGTAGGTGGGTGGGTGGAGGATTACGGCAGGGGGGAGAGGGTCATAGGAGGAATTGTGCGGCCGCATCAGGATCGCGTCAGGACCGTGGGCTGGGATGACAACCGTCTGGTACACATAGGCACGTGGGATGATGTGCAGGCAGGCCGCATTCCCCAGCCTGCGGCCTCCTCCCTCCCGGCCCCCCCACCCCCAGGACCCAAACCCTCCCTGAATCCCCCCACGCACCCGCCCATTTGCCTCCGAAGTCCGGGTTGGAGAAGGACTCGAAGAAGCGCTCCGGTCGGAACACGTCCGGGTCCTTCCACAGGTAGGGCGACCTGGGGAGGGCAGGAGGGCAGGGCAGGGGAAGAGGGCAGGGGAAGAGGGCAGGGGAGGGGCATAGGAAATTGGTAGGCAGGGGAGGGGGCAGGTCAGGGGAGGGGGGGCAGGGGAGGGCAGGGAAGGAGGGCAGGGGAAGAGGGCCAGATTCTTACAGCGTGGGTGCGGGACCCTCCGGCAGCCAGGCCAGGCCAGACGAGTCCAGGCCAGGCCAGACGAGTCCAGGCCAGGCCCGGCACGTAGAGCTCTTATTTGTCAGGTAACTTGTGACCTCGGTGACCTCCCACCAAGCCGGGCTGGGTACGTCTGCTTTTTCTTTTCATTTGAGCCCCAGCATGCCACCCTGCCAAAACCATCCAACCCAACCCAAACACATCCGCAACCCACCCCGCGCCACCGACCCATCAGGCCCAGCCACACCCTCCCCCACTTCCCATAACCAACGCACTCCAACGCACCTCCCGGCGGCTGTCCAAGCCCCCATCGCCGTCAGCCCCCCTCGTCATTCATCGTTCGCCCCTCACCTCCTCTCGGGCCAAAACAAGGGGGCTACCCCTTCCAGCCCCCAACCCCTCATCCTATTGGCTCATCGCGGGCCCCGTCCCCTCTCCAGGGAAGCCCCCCAAACCCCCCACCTGTGCAGGTTCCACACGGAAATGAAGAGGTCCGCCCCCTTGCCGATGGGGTAGCCCGCGGGGTCGCCCCTCAGGCCGGCCGGCAGCGTGTCCTCACCCAGGGCTCGGCGGATGAGGATGGGCGGCTGCGGGTAGAGGCGGAGCGACTCGCCCAGGCAGGCGCGGAGGTACGGCATGGCTTTGATGTCGTCCAGGGCTGTGTACGGCAGGGAGGGGGTTGGGGTCAGGGGGAAGGGCCGGGGGTGGGGCGGGGTAGGTAAGGAAGGTTGCGAATGCCGAATAAGGGCTTCAGACGCGGGGGAAGGTGGGGGAGGGGGTTAAGTTGCAAAAAGAAATAAAGGGAGGAGGAAAGCCCCACAGCCCATGGGTCGACCCATGAACGGTGGCTCTTCCACAAATCCAGGTTTCGAACCCCTCGCATTTCCCCCACGATGTGGGAGGAGGTGCAGTCCTGGATTGACATGTCCGCAAAGCCCCCTCTTACGATCGGAGCATCCACGACAGACGGACGGCGCTCGGTGCGGTCCGGGTTCCTCCCTCCCGGCGCCTGCCCACCCCGCGGGCGGCACGTGCCGCCATCCCCATCCTCCCCAATTCCCAAACCTAACTCGCCCGCATCTTCTGCTGCCGCATACTCTAATCTTTCCCCTTCTTCAGTCCCCAGCTTCGACCCAACCCCCGCACACACATCGAATCCTCTGCCCCCCCCGCAGGAACCCACCCAACACCCCTCACCTCACCCTGCCAAGCCACATTCCTCCCCACCCCACCCCAATCTCCCCCCCCCCGGGGCCCCACTCCACTCCACTCACTTGGCGCCCTGTCCCCCACCACCCCGTCCACCTCCGCCATCACCCTGGCCTCCGCCTCCGGGCTCTGCACCAGGCAGAACAGCGCCCAGGTGAGCACCGCCGCGGTGGTCTCGTGGCCCGCGATGAGCATGGTCATCAGGTCGTCCCGCAGCTGCTTGTTGGTGGCGTCCTCACCGCGCATGTCCACCAGGAAGCGGAGGAGGGAGGGGTCGCGGAGCTGCGGAGGGAGGGGAAGGGGGGAAGATGGGGAAGGCAGGGGGAATAGGAAATTGGTAGACATTCTCAAACTGCGCTGCTGCCAGAGCGACGGAGGGAGGGAGGGGGAGGGAGGGGGAGGGAGGGGGAGGGAGGGGGAGGGAGGGGGAGGGAGGGGGAGGGAGGGGGAGGGAGGGGAGGGAGGGGGAGGGAGGGGGAGGGAGGGGGAGGGAGGGGGAGGGAGGGGGAGGGAGGGGGAGGGAGGGGGAGGGAGGGGGAGGGAGGGGGAGGGAGGGGGAGGGAGGGGGAGGGAGGGGGAGGGAGGGGGAGGGAGGGGGAGGGAGGGGGAGGGAGGGGTTGGCGGGGAGGGAGGGGGAGGGGGGGGAGAGGGAGGGGGTGGCGGGGGGAAAGGGAGGGAAGGGTGCCGGGGGAGGTGAGGGGTGTAGGGATAACTGAGGGATTAGGGGTGCCTGCCTGCGTGGCGGGGGTTGGAAGGGACCAACCCATACAAACCAACCCGGCTGGATCGATGAACACGCCACCACCACCACCACCACCACCACCAGCCCGCGGCTCAGCCCCCTCTTCACCAGCCCGGCTGAGAAGACCCGATTCACCATCCCGGCGGGGAAGACCCTCTTCACCAGCCCGGCGGGGAAGACCCGATTCACCAGCCCGGCTGAGAAGACCCTCTTCACCAGCCCGGCGGGGAAGACCCTCTTCACCAGCCCGGCTGAGAAGACCCGATTCACCAGCCCGGCTGAGAAGACCTGATTCACCAGCCCGGCTGAGAAGACCCGATTCACCAGCCCGGCTGAGAAGACCCGATTCACCAGCCCGGCTGAGAAGACCCGATTCACCAGCCCGGCTGAGAAGACCCGATTCACCAGCCCGGCTGAGAAGACCCTCTTCACCAGCCCGGCTGAGAAGACCCGATTCACCAGCCCGGCGGGGAAGACCCGATTCACCGAGCCACCTGATCGCTTTCCCCCACGCCCACCGCCGCCAACCGACCTCCCCTTCCTCCTCACGTCTACACCCACCCATTCTCCACACGCACACACAACCGACTTCTGGGCGGGTTTGTCAGTAAACACTCACCGACTTCGCTTCTCGCGCGGCTCAGTTCTCTTATACACACACCGCCAGACGCACAGTCGCCTCCCTTCCCTATCATGCCAAGTACTTTGCAGCCGAATTCCATCGGGCGGGTTCCCATGCCAAAGACGCACCGCTCCTCATCCCGTCCTCTCGCCCCACCCCATCCCGCCCCCCCTCGCCCCGCCCCAGGCCCCACCCCACCCGACTCCATCCCCCTTCGGCCCACCCCGCCCCCGTGCCACGCATCGCTTCCCCAATCCTTACCCCGCCCCCGGCCCCACCTTGGAGTAGTCCCTGTTCTGCAGCACCTCGGGGTCCTCCTCCACCCGGGTCTCCTGCGCCTGACGGATCAGGTCGTCCAGGCAGTCGTTGATCACCTTGAGGTCGCGTCTGGGGGCGTGGGGGGAGTGGAGGGGGGAGTGGGGGCCAAGGCGGAAGGCCGGTGCGCACGGGGACGGTGGAGAGAGGTTTGGTTGGATGTATCGGGTCCCGACTGTGGCCGGAAGGGCGTTAGGAGGGGAAAAAGGGGACGGGGACGAGGCTGGGAGGCGCCACAGAGTGCGTCGCAATTGTGGCAGGAGAGAGCGCTGCCGAAGGTGGAACCGCCATCACTGCAGGATGAGGAAGGGTAAGGGGGTCGAGAATCAGCCGCGGGGCCGCGGGGGTGGTCGTTGGGGGAGCGCCTGCGCTTCGGTGTAAGCGGCCCTCCACAACCGCGGGGGAAAGGGGGCCAGGGGGCCCTCGCTAATCGCAGCCCTCTCGCAGCAGCAGCAGCAGCAGCAGCAGCAGCAGCAGCCCCCCCACCTGAACTTGGCTTGGCGGGGCACCAGCACATCCGCGAGCGGCAGGTTCCAGTACGGCAGGTAGAACGTGGAGCGGTGCTCGGCCTCCTTCAGGACGCCGTACACGGCCTGGTACGACAACAGAAGAGGACATCAGATACCACAGGTAAGCGACGTCACGCCGGGGGCCGGGGCTGAAGCCTTGTGTATACGAGGGGTGCGTGTGGGGGAGGGCTGTCAGCCTCGACAATAGCCGTCGAGGGGTGGGTGTGGGGGATGTAGGAAATAGGTAGACATATGTATACTGCGCTGCTGCCAGAGCGAAAATCCGATAAAGACTTGACTGTACCAGAATCTCCAGCGAAGTGACGACGCCCACCTTGTAGGCCTTGACAAATAGTGACTGAAGTAATTAACACCGAATCGAAAGAAATATGCCTAATGCCAGTTCGGTCACGCGGCCGCTGAAGTGTCGGAACGCTGGCGGCTGTTAAAATGCACAGGCGTGTGGGTGTGGGGGAGGGCTGTCAGCCTCGACAGTCAGTGGGTTCACAACGCGCTGGACCCACACTCCTCTGCCGGACAGCTCCCTCCTGACAAATCTCCTGCTCATATTCACCCACCCACCCCACCAACCCCACCCCACCGCCCACCCTACCCCACCCCACCCTTTTCTCTTTTCATTTTTACCACCACCCCACCCTGCCCCACCCCACCCCACCCTTTTCTCTTTTCATTTTTGCCCCCACCCCACCCCGCCCCATCCTCTCCTCCCCCCCACCTTGATGACCGGCGACTCCGAGTTGATGGACCCGAAGTCGTAGTTGAACACACCCAGTCCGATGATGTCCAGACCCAGGGACAGGAACTCGGACTCCATGTCGACCACCGCTGAGCCCTGCAGCCCATGCATGCAGGCAGGCGGGAGGGGCACGGCGGTCGCGGCCCGTGGGGCGGGGTGGGTGCGCGGGTGCGGGGGGGCACGGGGCCGGCCGGTGGAGGGAGCCGGTGGAGGGCGGGGAGGGTCAGGTCGCGTGCAGGTCGGGCGATCGGGCAGGAACACCTCGCCGGGCAGGGCTCGTGCGCCGGGTAGGGGCACAGAGGCTTAGTAGCTACGGTGGGGATCGCTGGCGCGGTGTCGTCCGATCCCCACCGGTCAGCTCGGATTTTCAACATCCCATTACCGTACATGAACGCAAACATTACCGGTTACTACCCCACCCATACATAGATATACATGGTATACACACATACATAAACACAGACACGTTCCGGATTGGTTCCGCCGGGTTTCCTCTCCGAACCTGCCCACCCATGCACCTTCCCCACCGTCCTCCTCACACCCGGCCCTCTCCCTCCCCCCAACACATACACGCCCGGGCAGGTTTCTCTCGAAAACACACACACGCCCACGCGAGTATGCTGGCAACTGGTTCGTGGCCCGAGTGGCTAAGCACACGCACGCCCACAGCCCAGTTTTCTGTTGCCCACACACAGCCCACCTGTCCCTTCTCCACCGCCGCCTGCAGCTTCTCCACGGAGCGCTCCGAGCAGCGTGCAAACATGTTCACCATGGCCTCGTAGTACTGCTTGTGGAAGGCCGGAACGACAGCGCGGCGCCGTACCCGCCACGTGTCCAGGTCAGCGGGGATGAGGCCCTTGCCCATGATGGGCTCCAGGATCTCCGCCAGCACCCCCTTGTCGTAGTTGAACGCGTTCTCCTGAAACAAGACATGAAAAGGAGGATAAAGTCATGGAGGAGGAGGAGCAGTAGTGAGGCAGCACAGCGGTCATGGAGGAGCAGTAGTAGTAGGGCAGCACAGCCTCCATGACTCAGCCAGCGACGCCGCGTCCTGTGATGGCCAATCCCCCTGGACACGTGGTCATGCAGGGGGAGCAGGGCCCACCGCGGAGGACCTGACCCACGAGGTGCCAGGACAGGGTCTCTCCCCCCTTCCCCGGGGGGGTCCAGGATATCGTCCAGCGGATATCCGACTGCCTGCACACACACACGGGCTGCCCGCATACACACAGAGGTTGCCTGTGCACACGCGCTGTGCTTGTCGCAGACCTTGGCCGCCAAGGGTCGCGGCCGGCGACTGATAGGGCTGCCGGGCGCACCGGTTCGTGCCCCCCGCCCGCCGCCCCGCTCCAGGGGCGCTCTTGCGCCGTACACACCTTGAGCAGGTGTCGTACCACCACGGGGTCGGACACCACGATGAAGGCCTTGGGCCCGAACACCAGTTTGTAGACGCCGCCGCTCTCTATGAACCTGGTCGCGGTGGCCCACGGGTCGGCCCGGTCCGGTCCGGTCAGATCAGATCAGATCGGGTCAGATCAGGTCGGTCCCTGGTTGCGCACCCCCCCTGCTCAAAACCTTTCTCGTCGCACACATGCAGCGCGCCACCCACCCCCAGGCGCGCGCGACACGCCCAACCCGCCACACATCTACACAACTCCCTCGTTTCCCTCTTATAACTCGTGTCCACTTTGTACGGCACCGTACTCATCCCTCCCCTCGACCCGCGTCCAGCCGCTCACCACTGGTACAGCGCCTTGAACAGTGGCTGGTCGCCCGCCAGGTCGCTGAGCTCCCCCTCGGCAACGGGGATGTTCTTGCCGCCGACATCGGGCTGGAAGTAGCCCTGGCTGACCTCCGTCAGAAGCCGGCTAAGCCCATCCGTCAAGTTGCCCTTGCCGCGGAAGTAGGCGTAGACGAGGGCGGCCAGGCCGGGCGCGAAGAACAGGCCGACGGCGAGGGGGTCGGGCAGCGCCGCGGGGATGGTCCGGGAGCGGGGCCCCGGGACGGGAAGGGGGGAGGGACGGCTAGGGTCCTGGCGTCCGGGGCGGAGAGGGGAGGTGGGCGTGCAGGTCTGCAGGAGGCGGCTGGGTGGCTGGCGGGCGAGGCGTGGGGAGGCGCCGGGACGGACGAGGGCGGGCACGCCGCGTGAGGCACTGGGCGCGCTGGCCATGGAGCGACCAGTCAATTGTTGCATTTTGATTAAATATGTGTTTCTGTGTGAATGGAGAGGGCCGCCTCCGCGGCTATCGGTCTTGGGACGGGGGTCGGCGACAGCTCTTGCGCTTGCAGACACCGCGTAGGGCCGGTGCTCGAAGCACGTAGACGGCTCAGCAGGACTCCGTCAATCCTATCGCGTATCCGAGCCGAACAATCAATTTTCATGCAGTTCAAGAATTGCAAAAATTCGTTACGATCTTGTGCGCCGTACGCTGGTACAGGACTTTCGACTTTGCCGCTTGCCATTACTTGAAAGCGTCTAAACCGACGTTTCTCATCGCTTGGTTGTGCTGACTGGTGCGTAGGATAGGAGCTCACAACTTGCAAGAACTTGGTTCGGGTATGAGCTCCCTATCTTTGAACGACAATTACAACAAATTTATCGAAAATGAATGAAATATATCATATATTTCGATGGAGTCAATGCCAAATACAGCCGCCAGTGGTGCGCCTTGCAGACGGAAGGCCGTCGCATCACATGGCGTATTCATGGGTTATTTCACCCGAAATGTTATCAAACAGGTACGATTGCGCACCTGGTACCTGAAGTCAACGCATCTGTCGGAACAATTGATGGTTACTAATTCGGTCTGGCGTCCATTTTCCTCCCTCGAACAACCCTGCAGCAGCCTGCAAGTTTGCAGAGAGGACCAGTTTTAAGGGCGATCCCGTCTGTATCATCTGTGAATGATGCGGGCCAACAGCCTCTTGCCGCGCATGCCACTACCCGTCGGCGGTCCCAGCCCTCTCGCCGCCAGCAGCAGCAGGAGATGCTATGGGGCACCACGCTGACAACCCTCGAATCGCAGCAAAGCCAAGAAGTCACTGGGCGGCAGCCTCAGGATGAGGACCCAGATCGGGCCGCTCCAGCTACCCCAAACCCGCCATCCCTGCCGCCATCCCGCCGCCGGCAGCAGCAGCAGCAGAACGTCCTGTGGCAAGCACCTTCGCCTCCCGGCTCCGCAAATGAAACCTCACAACAGGGGCCTTTGGATCCCTGCTTGGAGCAACACGAACAGGAGGCGGGCGGCGATGGCATGGGCATTGACTCGGGGTCCGTCCAGCCCAGCAGCGGCCCAAGCCGCCGCCGGCGGGGCGACATCAGCCGCAGCGATGACGCGAGCACCCCTCTGGGACCCTCAGACCTCCTGGCGCAGCGGGACGCTGGGCTGTTGATGGGCAGCGGCCGGCACCGCCGCCGTCAGCCCATCGCCGCGCCGCCGTCGCCGCCGCCGGCACCGGATGAGCAGCAGCCGCCATCGCGGGTACCGTCGCCTGTTGACGGCGGTCCTCGAGCACCAACCGGCGCAGGCAGTAGTGGCACGCGGGCGGTAATCCAGTTCGGGCTACAGCCCCGGGACGGTGACACTCGCGAAGCCGTCTGCGAGGAAAGCCCCGACCCAGATGAGACTGGAGGCTCAGATGACGGCATCCCGTCAGCAGGTGGCGGTGGCGGTGGCGGTGGCGGTGGCGCCGCAGCCGCCTCCGACACGGCTGGCGGCGGAAGACGGCCGTCCCGCCGGCCGGTGGTACTGCGGCTGCGGCGTCCCGAGCCGCCGGTGCCGGCGGCGCGCAGGATCCGTCTGCCGCTGTCCCAGCGGCCGCAGCTGTGGCCGGTCAAGGTGCTGCTGGAGGCGCATCAGCAGCAGGAGGAGGAGGAGGAGGAGCAGCAGCCAGGGGGGCAGGTCGGGCGGGAGCAGGAGGGGGAGGAGGAGGCGGCGGAGGAAGGTGCTTGGCCGGGACGTGGTGTTGGGAGGGAGCAGATGAAGGGGCTGCTGGGTTGCGATGACGGGCTCGCGGCGGGGCGCGTGGCGGAGCAGGGCGGAGGCGCGCTGTCGCCCCGGGTGCAGATCCCACCGACTGATCGAAGGGCGTCGAAGCGAGGACTGCAGCAGCAGCAGCAGCAACCGGCGCAACGGGAGAAGGAGCAGCGGCAGGGGCAGCAGGCGCGGGAGCAGTGGGCGCAGGAGCAGCGGCAAGAGCAGGAGGGTCAGACGCAGCGCGGGGGCCAGGGGCCAAGCCGTAGTCAAGCTATAGGCACGCCGCAGGAGGCAACAACAGCAGCAGCCGAAGCAGAAGAAACAGCCCCACTCCCACTCCCACTCCCGGCGCCCCAGAGCCGCGCTCCCTCCGGAACGCTGAGTGGTCGAGCAGCCGGAGCCGGGCAGAAGGAGCAGTTTCCGGTTCCGGTTCAGGGTGCGCGGCGGGGCCGGCAGGGGGAGATGGAAGGGCAGGGGGAGGGGCAGCAGCCCGCGGCTGCAGGTCAGGACCCGGTGGGGCGGCGGCGGCGGCGTGAGCCGCCGGCGCGGGGCCGGGAGGCCGCAGGGCAGGAGGGTGCAGTCGAGCCACGGGGGCTGGATGTCACCCGGCCGAGCCTCAGCCCGCAGCGGAATCAGAACAACAAGCAGCAGAAGCAGAAGGCGGAAGAGGAGGAGAAGGAGGAAGAGAAGCAGCAGAAGCAGCCCGCAGCGACCCAGGCGTCTGCAGACCAGGATGCGGTGGCGGCCGCGGCGGCGGCGGTGTCCGCCCACCCCGACGGCACCCTCTGGGCCTACCGCAGCCGGGATGTGGGGCCGATGGCGCTCCGCGTGCTGCAGCAGCTGCAGAGCCCCCCCGGGGGCTGGGCTGCGGAATTCAGGGAGGAGGAGGAGGACATCGCGGTCGGCCTTGAGCCTGCTTCTTCTTCTGGCGGCGGCAGCGGCGGCGGCAGCTGCCACGCGCTGGTCGCCGGGTCGTACCAGTCGTACAACCTGCTGCGGGCGCTGTCGTGCGTGCAGGGCGCGCTGCGCCTTGCCGCATACAACAGCAGCACCACGACCACCACTATTGCCAACAACACCAACACCGCCACCACCAACAGCCGGGGCGGTACCGTGCCGGGCCCCGCGCTGAGCTTCACCGCCACTGCCGTACCGGCGGCGGAGCTGCGGACCTTCCTGGAGCAGACCCTCCGTGAGGGCACCGGCGCCCCGCCCGAGCTGGGCCCGCCGACGCCGCCCCCGCCCGGGCCCAAGCGGACTGCAAAGCTGCGGCGGAAGAGCAAAGCCAAGCGCCCTCGGAACGGCAAGGACGTGGGCGATGATGATGCCGCCGCTGGCGGGGACGTTGTCGGCGTGGCGTCAGTGACCCATGGGATACAGATCTGGCCCACCGATCCGGCCTCGCTGGAGCCCTCCGGTCTGGTGTCGGTGTTCCTGGTCCAGCCGCCGCCGGATATGAACGGCAGCGGCGGCGGCGGAGGCGCCGCCGCGGGCCCGCCTGTGTCCGTGACGACGCTCGCGGACGTGGAGTCCCTGGGTCGCGTGGCAGTGGCACACCTCCGGTGCTACGGCGGCTGTCGGCTGCAGGCGCTGGGGCGGGTCGCTGCCAGCCGGGCGCTGCAGGTGGTCTCGCGGGTGGTCGAGACAGTGTCCAGGGAGGGTTTGGGTGTGGTGGCGTTTCCGTACATGACCGCCCTGGGGCCGCAGCCCCGGGCGCATCTGCCGCTGGTGCCCCCGCCGCCGCGGACTCGGTCGGAGTCGGTTGGCCGCCACAGCGGCGCGCGGGACGCGCCGCGGACGGCTACTGCGGCCGCCGCCGCCGCTGCTACAGCCTACCTGGACCCGGTACTGCTGGACAAGGCGCCGCAGCTCGTGCTGCAGCTCGCGGTGTGTGAGTGGGACGAGGCGGGAAGGCCGCGCGTGCTGGGGCGGAGTGACGCGGTGGCTGCGGCGCACCGCAGCGGCGGCTGGACGGTCGCAGGCCCCGCGTCCTCCCCTGTCGATGCGACTCTCACAGACACCGACACCGCTGCAGCGTCCGACCCCGCAGTCGCAGCAGCAGCAGCAGCAGCGGACGCAGGCTCGTGGGTCCCACATCTGGCGGGGGGTTCCGGAGCGAGGGCGCCGGCGGCACCTGTGGCCGGCACCCGCGGCGGCTCCGGAGATGGCACAGCCGCAGCAGCTACCGGCGGCGGCGGCACCCGGCGCCCCAGTCCCGCTCCAGGAGGGGGTGTTCGACTGCGGGTGCCGGTACACGACGGCCCGGCGCAGCTGCGCCTGCAGCTGGACGGCGCGCCCGCGCCGGACGTGCGCGCGGCGGCGACGGCGGTGGCGGCGGCGGTGGCGGGCGGTCAGCGGGTGCGGCTGGCGGCGGGGAGCCTGGGGTCGCTGCTGCGGCTACCGGTGGTGATGTTCCGGGCGCAGGGGTTCCTCGGGGAGGCGGAGAGGCCGGCGCGCAGCGCCCTGGTGTTCACGGTGAGGGGGGGAAGGGGGAAGGGAGGGGGGGAGGAAGTAGCGAGGGAGGAAGGAGGGAGGGCTGGAGGGGTAGGGGAAGTAATTGGTGTATTGGCGGAGGGGCTGTATTGCGAACTGGTTTATGACAGGGAGGGACGCGGGGGTGAGGGAGGCGGGGGGCTGAGGAGGACCAAGGTATGACCCGGACGTGAGCAGCAGTTGCGGGAGGGGACTACCCCCTGGGCTCAAGATGTTGGGAGGACACGCCAGCGTGACTTGGGCGACTCCAAGCGGAAACGGAGTGGGTTCAGTGACTCCAGGGAAGACCAGAGAGGCCTAAGAGGCCCCTGGAGGGATGCCACACATGCCAGGGCCCCCCTGGCGCGGCGCGTGCACTCCCGCCTGGCCTGTCAGCGGGCGCGGCTGCTGGGGCGGTCCCGTTTACCACATAGGAGGCAGCTGCCCACGAGGGGAACTCTTCGGTACACCTCTACGGATCACGCGGCCTCGCCGCGGAGTGTGCCCCTTGGTGTATGGCGCACATCGCACCCACCCACCCACCCACCCACCCCTAGCTCCCCCCGCTTGCTGGGCTTGTCGATCTGCAACATCAGTCCTCCCTCCCTCCCCTTGGCTTCGTTCCATGTCTGTTCATCGCTTCCGACCTTCCCCTCCCCCCCGGCCCCCTCTCGCCGCGTTGCTGTCGGCGCGGCGGCGTCGGTTCCTCGCAGCTCCGCGCCGAGGAGGAGGAGCGCGAGGAGGTGGAGGGAGAGGTGGAGGAGGAGGTGGGGGACGGCGCACCGGGATCCTCCGCCAACCACCTCCAGGAGGACGTCCGGCAGTCCCCCGGACAGCGACGGGCGCCGCGGCCGCAGCCGCCGGGACCCCGGCGGAGGGACCGTCGGGAAGGCCCCGACGGGGTGGCAGCCGCACCACCTTGCGCGACCCCACAGGCGCCGAGGGCGGGCTCGGCAGCGGGAGAGGCCCCGGGCCCGCGAGGGAGGCGGCGGGGTGGCGGCAGCCTGCTGGTGGCGGAGGTGGGTGGATGTGGCTGAGAGATGGGTGAAGCGCTTTTCCCGGCGTGGAGCGGGAAGCGGGGAGCGGGGAGGGGGAGGGGGGAGGGGGGAGGGGATTCGGATGACGGTTCGGGGGAGTCCCCGATGAAGCTACGTGGAACGTCGCGGAGGAGCCAAACGACCCGCCAGGGGCCCTGCGCTGGACCGCCACCTCGACGACAACCTCCCCTTGCCCCCTTACCGCCGGGCGCCTCCCAGAAAGCAGCCCCGGGCCCCCCCGGCCCCATTGCATGAACCCCTTCCCTGTTCCGTGCCTCTTTTGCATCATGCAGCTCCTCAAATCCGTACATGCATGGTGCTATACCGCACATGCCGATTCGCCGTATCCCCCTCCTGTTCGTTACGGGGCTGGGGGGCTGGGTGGGTGGGTGAGTGGGTGCACGGGCATGTCCCTCGGCCCTCCTCTTGCCTTCCCTAGATGCACCGTATTCCAATCAGACTTTGCGCTGGCAGCAGCGCAGCCTAAGTATGTCCACCAATTTCACACAACCCCTCCCTCCGCTTGTGTGTGTTTCGGAAAGAAACCCGACCGACCGAACCCGGGCGCAGATATACGTACCATGTAACCCCTCTCCCTCTGCTTGTGCGTTGAGGGAAGAGACCCGCCCGACCTGCGAGAAGAAACCCTCCCTCTGCTTGTGTATGTGTATGTGTGTATGTGCATGTGTAGGTGTTGAAGGTGCCAGTGTCGGCGCTGCAGCACCACCTGGACTCACTGCCCGGGACACCGCCGCCGTACATCGTCACCCGGTCGGCCAACGCGCGTCTCTTCCCCGACCGCCGCCTGGACCCGCACCCCCCACACGAGGGCGAGGGTGAGGACCCAGATGTGGACCAGGAGGAGGAGGTGGAGGTGGAGGAAGACACGTCCGTCGGCAGCGGGGAGGAGGCCGCCGGCGGCAACCAGCGGCACGTGCAGGCGGCGGCAGCCGCAGCGGCGTCAGACCTGCTCCGGTACGGCAGCGCGGCGCTGTTGGGCAGCCGCCCCGGCCGGCGCGTGACGGCGCTGCTGGCGGCGGCGGCGGTGTCCGACGCGTTGAGCCGCGGCGGGCTGCCGGTGGGCGGTCTGACGGTGCTCGTCCGGGTGGATTCGCGGGTCTGGTCGGCGGAGCCCGTTGCCGTACCTGCTGCCGTACCGACTGCCGTCGGTGCTCCGCCGGTAGGGTCGGGGCCGTCGGCTGTCGCTGGGGTTGAAGGCGTGCTCAGGCTGTAACAAATTTGCTGTGACATAAAAACATTAACATGGTGGTCCGTGTTACGTTTTGACGTTTGCGGTTAGACGTGTTCTGGCCTGTCAAGGCACGCGGAAAGTGGACTGTGTTCGTAGACATTGATCTCATGCTGCCATGTCGCGGGTAGGGAAGCGTTCGAAAGAGCAGGGCAGTGTAGGTCAGGGTAGGGCGGCGCAGGCACGCACCCAGGGCCTGGTGCCTCCGCCGAAGAAGGGCCCACTGACACCCCCGCACCCCCGCAGCCCCGCACCCCCGCTTGCTGCAATCTCTGTACCCCCGCTGCTGCACCACTCCAACCCCACCGTCACTGATGCAACCTCTGAGCCGTGGGCTCTCCCTTCCCCACCGCCACCCCGCCACACACACCCCCTCCCTGCCCCGCTCTCCCCCCTTCCCCCCGGGTAGGCGGCGGCCGTGTTCCGGCTGCCCCCTCCCCGTCGCTACCAGCTGCTGCTGGCCCGCTGGGACAGGCGGGGCGGCCGGCTGCAGCTGCTGCGGCCCAGCGACCTGGCGGCGCTGCGGGAGGCGGCGCTGCGGCAGCAGCAGCAGGGGCAGGGGCAGCAGCAGCAGGGACAGCAGCAGCAGGGGCAGCAGGAGGGGCAGCAGCAACCCCAGCCGCAAGTGCGGGCGCAGCGCCAGCAGCAGCAGGAGGTAGCTCGCAGCAGCACCAGCACCACCAGGAGCAGCAGCAGCAGCAGCCGTCGGAAGTGAGGAGGGCGGCTCCCTGCAGCAGCGCCCGCGAGGGCGGTGGGCCCTCCTGCGCTGGCGAGGTCCGTACGGAACGGCAACGTGTGATGCTCCGGCGATGAGTCAACGATGTTGTACGGACGGGTGCGGCAGCCGTGTCGGTGCACGCAAACTTTCGGCCGCATGTACCCACCCCCCCTTTAGTGGCGTGCCCCCCCCCTCTCCGCGCACCGCACCACCCGGCGGCGCCAAGGCAGGGCAGACGGTGGACACGGCGATGTGTTTGGCGGTGTTGGGTTTGGGATGGATGGACTGGGCGCAGGCGACAGCGCCTCGGACCATTGCGAGTGCGACTCGTCGGCAGGCAGGGCGGCGTGCGCGGCATATGCGACGGGCACGGCAACGCCCATCGGATGCCCGTTTCCCCCCATGTTGGCGTGTAGGGCGTGGGTAGCGCGGGGGTAGGGTTGGGTACAGAGCAGTACGTAAGGAGGGGACGCCACCCCGGCAGGGGATTATCGGGCAGCACTCAAGGCTGGGGGAGGGGCCCCACGCGCGCACCCCAAGGGCGGGTGCACCGCTCGCCTTCGAGGTGCGGTGGTGGCAGCACTTAGTGGCACATGCGGCCGGTGGTGGAGGTGGCGATGATCGGGGCGCGTGGGTGGGTCAAGCCGAGGTGGTAGGACGTGTGTGCGGATTCGGCGTGGAGAGCAAACACCTCCGTGGTCGCGCGGACGGCCCTGAGGAGGAGGAGGAGGAGCAGGCGGGAGGAGGCGGGAGGACGATGACGAGGGCTGCATCGCCCGGCAGCAGCGGCGATCGACCGACCGACCGACTGAGCGGACGGAGATGTGCTGGACGGAGAGTGAGTGTGGCGGCGTCCTGTGGTGGCGGTGGCAGTTCTTGGCCGCCGGCCCCTGGAAAACGAGGGCTGTACCCGCCCGGGCTGGTCAGGGCAGGGCAGGGCTCTTGGACCTGCAAGCCACACGGCGCAGGGGGTGGGCCGCGGGGTTCGCAATGCCCGCGCACCTGCTGCCCACCTATCCACCCACCCAGCACCCATCCATCCACCCAGCGCACAGCACCCAGCGGGTTCCGACCGACCGACTGCCGTGCGCCATGTCTCCTCGCCTGGAGGAGGTACAGGTAGCCGACATGGCCGCCATAGCCACCATGCAAAGCCTTGCACGGGGGGACGCTGCCCACCACCTGTCACCTTCTCGCCGCGGCCCCCTCAGCGGCACGTGCGCAGCGCATCGCAGCGCAGCGCAGCGCAGTGATTTGGGGGGTCCGGTGCGGTGGCCAGGAGAGGCAATCCTCCTGCCGCGCTGGTAAGCTGGAGTGGTGGCCGGTATGGCTGCATGACGCCCCCCCACCGTAGGTGATGGAGGATGGGTGCGCAGTCCTTGGTAGGGGTTCATGAGACGATGCGCCTGCGGGCTGTCTGGTGGGCCCCTTGGATCGCCCGATCGGGACTAAGGGTCCACCGTGTAACGGTTACGTATTATGGTGGAACCAGAGGCGGCACTCAGCATGTTCCATACAGAAATATCGCAACTGGTCACCTTAATTACAAATTCAATTACCACTACCTCTCGTCATTATCATCATCAGCAGCAGCAGCTCTGCAGCAGCAAGTCGTGCTCGCGGGCCTGTGCTCGCGGTCTCAGGTCCGGGAGACCACAACCAAAAGTCGGCGGACAGTCCCCCGAGCCACAGGCCGTCGGCCCTTTCCGACACGCCATTCCCTTCCCTCAGACGGCTCTTGATGACAGGGATAGAAGGGTGATTGGTGCATTCAGTCCCCCGCGTCGGCCGCCAGCTGCAGCAGCCCCAGTGCAGCCCTGGCCCCTGGCCCCGACCGCACCCCCAGTACATACACCTCACGGGCCACCCCCGTACCGCCGGACGAGGGACGGCAAGCTGCCGGGCGGCAGCGGCGGCCGCGCGCCCCCTCCGCCTCCACCTCCGGCGCCGCTGCCGCTGCCGCTGCCACTCATCCTCCCGAGCCGCTCCCCTGGAGCCCCCTGAAGCAGGTGCCGGAAGCTGAAGGCAGTGGCCACGGACTGCGCTGAGGACTCCCCGCCCAGGCTGCCGCCGCTGGCGCGGATCCCGGCGGCGGCGCCGGCGGGCTGCGCAACGGCGGCGGCATAGGCAGCGGCGGTGCCGGCCGCGCCGGCGCCGGCGTACGCCGCGAGGCCCGCTGGATCCAGAGATATGAATCCTGGATCCTCCTCCTCGTCGTACCCGTCATCCGCCAGGCCCATGTCCAGATCCATGTCCTCCACGCCGTCGTACGCTTCCGCCTCCTCTGCATCCGCCGCCTCCGCATCCACCTCCGCGTCCTCCTCCGCCACCTCCTCGGCCTCCGCGGGGCCGGTGCTCATGTTGCTCATGTTGCTTCTGCTGCTACTGCTACTGCTGCTGCTGCTGCTGGCCCCGTGAGAGCTTCCACCCGCAGTAGCACCAGCAGCAGTAGCGCCGGCAATAACGGTACCAACCGCAGATGCGCCAACAGTAGCAGCACCAGCACCAGCAGCAGTAGCACCGGCCACACCAGGGTCCCAGCGAGCAGCGACGGACGGACCGGCGGGGGACGTCACCGGCGATACCAGTCCAGGTGCTGGTGCTGCAGCCGCCGCCGCTGCTGCTGCTGCGGGCTGCGACACGATGTCGTCGGGCTTTGCGGCATCCAATGGCACCGCCTTACCCCCAACCTCGCCCTCAGCCGCGGGCTCAGCCTCAGTTTCGCGCTGGCCGTGTTCCTG
The DNA here is from genome assembly GCA_003117195.1 of Eudorina sp. 2006-703-Eu-15. NCBI lineage: Eukaryota > Viridiplantae > Chlorophyta > Chlorophyceae > Chlamydomonadales > Volvocaceae > Eudorina > Eudorina sp. 2006-703-Eu-15. The sequence continues at coordinate 678,314 of BDSI01000006.1, read as the reverse complement.
CTGCGGCTGTGGCTGCTCCTGCTGCTGCTGCTGCTGCTGCTGCGGCTGTGGCTGTGGCTGCTGCTGCTGCCGTTGCGGCGGCGGCGGCGGTGACGTCGGTGCGTCGGGACTGCTCATGCTCGTGGTGGTCCTACTGCTTCTGCTACCGCCTCTGCCTGTGCTACTGCTACTGCTTCTGCTACTCTCACTTCTGCTACTGCCACTCATAGACGTCTGCCGCAGGCTCGGGCGGTCACTGCGCACCCCCGGCCCTTCCCGCCGCCGCTGCTGACCCCCCGCTTGCAGCGGTCGAAGCGCGGCGGCCCGGGCCTCGGACGGGATCCCCGGAGGGGAGCCCTCCTCCCCCATGTCGCCCGCTGATGTCCCCACGGCCATACCCACCTCCACCGTCCCCTCCACCTGCTCCTTCCATCTCCCTTCCACGGGGCCCCGCTGAGCAGCCACCTCAACCACCTCCTCAATCTCCGTCGACCGCGGGAATGCCGCCGCTGCCGCCGCCGTTGCCACCGGCGCGCCCACCGCGGCCCCTCCGCCCCTCGACAGGGCCGCCGACGCCACTGCCGAGCCCGGAGGGCGCCAGAGCTTCCTCGGCGCCATCTCAGGCTCTGGCAGAGCGCCCAGAGCAGCGCCGCGGACGCGCGTCGGCCGTTCCCTATCTGGGGTGTCTGCCGCCGCCGCTGTCGTTGCCGCCGCCGACGTCGTTGCCGCCGCCGCCGTTGCCACGGGTCCGCCTGCTGTCGTCAGGCCCTGTGCTGCACCCGCCGCGCGGCGCCGTACAAGCACCGGCGGCCGCGTCGGCGCCGACGCCGAAGTCTCCAGAAGCGCGCTCAGCGCCGCCCAGGTGGACCCCTCCCGGTAGGTAGACCCCGAGGGGTATAGCTCCAGGTAGTCCCAGTTGCGTTTGCTGCTGCTGGTGCTGCTGCTTTCGCCATCGCTCTCGCCGGGGACCCGCCCTCCCCAGCGGCCCTCCGTTTCCTCCCCCGTCTCTGCCTCCGTCGCGGCAGCGTCAGGCGCATCTGCGGCTGCATCAGCGGCGCCGACCGGCCCCGCGGACGACACGGCTGCGACGGCGGCGGCGGCCGCCGCCTCGTCGCCCTCGTCCACCACCGCCGCCACCGACAGCCTCGCCCAGGCCTTACCGCGATCTGGCGAAGGCCGCAGCAGCTGCTCCCCAGGGCCCTCGCCACCTCCCTCCTTGGCCACAGCCACTGCCGTACCGTGACGGTCGGAATGCCCAGCGCCGCCGTCGGCCCCGGCAGCTGCTGCTGTCCCCTTCCTTGCGGCCGTGGTTAGCTTGACGGAATCAGCGGTTGCAGACGCCGCCGCCGCCGCCGCCGCCGTCCCGGCGGCGCCGTCGCCCTGGATCCGTCCGGCTGATGGCGGCGGCGACACGCCGGCGCCGTCCGCCTGACGTGAACCACTCGCACCGCCGTTGGCGCTACGTCCAGACCGGCGAGCGGAGCCTGATGCCGTAGCATCCTGCCGCCGCTGCTGCCGCTGCTGCTGCCGCTGCCTTTGGTCTCGGAGCGGTTCCTGCTGCGGTTCCTGTTGATGATGTTGCTGCTGTTGCTGCAGCTGCGGCATGTAGCGGTCGTGGTAGAGGTTCAGTACTGTGGTGGCGGAGGCGCGGGCGGTGTCCGCCACCAGTTGCTGCACCGCCGGGCCGCTCAGGACCAGCGGCGGCGGGGCGCCGCCGCCGCCGCTGGTCGCCGCCGCCGCCGCCGCCGCCGCGTCCGGAGCTGTCCCCGCAGCGAACGACGCCGGCGCTGCTGCAGGCGCCGGGACTGCCTGGCGCGGGGCGACGTCGACCCCGGCAGCAAACGGCAACCCCATGGGCGGAGGGAAAGGCAGACCTACGACCGCGAAAACGGGCCATCCCACGACGGGTACGGGCGGGGCCGCCTCGTGGTGGCCCCGCGCCGCAGGGCCCGCTGCAAGCGGCGGCGGCGGCGCCGCCGCCGCCGGGGAGGCGGTCCGCGGTTCTAGCCCCGCCGACGCTGGCAGAGCCGAGGTGACGGAAGCCGTCGGCCCCAGCGCCGCCAACACGCCGTCGCTGGTGCTGCTGGGCTGCATGTTGTCCGCTTCCGGCTCCGAAACCGGGTGTGGCCCATGGGACGCGCTGCGTGGCGGTCGCGGCTGGGGGGCCTGCTGACCATGATGATGATGCGGCGGCGGCAGCGGTTCCACCACCTGCCGCTGACCGCCGCGCGGTGGCGCCGCATCCCGCCGGGTGGCAGAGCCCCCGGGCCACGTGTGGATCAAGCGGGTACGGCCCTCCGTAGAAGCCTGCACCGCCACCGCCGCTGCCGTCGCCGCCCCTGCGTAATCCTCGCTGTGTACTCGCCGAAGAGGCTCCCCCAGTTCGCCACCCTCGCCGCCGACGGTGCCGCTGAGTGCCGGCCCGGAGGCAGCCGCTACCTCCGTCGTCAGCGCCGCCGCCGCCGCCGCCGCCAAGGAGTCCGCGCCGCCGTCAGCACGGTCCGAGGGCCGCGTCGCTGCGGATGCCGGCACCGGCGACGTCGCCGTCGCCGGCATGGTTTTCTCCATTCGCCAGCTGACAATACCGCCGCCGGGCGGCGCCCCGCCGCCGCTGACGCCGCCGCCACAGGTCCACACGCTCACGGGTGGCGACGGCGGTGTCTCCCACCCACAGCCGCCGACAAAGCCCCGCGCTGGCGGTGCCGTCACCGGCACGAGTTTCTCCATCTGCCACGTGACGCCCCCGCCAGACGCCGTCGGTCCGCCGCCGCCGCCGCCGCCGGCATACCAACACGGAGCCGCTGCCGTGGCCGCCACCGCTGACGCCGCCGCCGCCGCCGCCGCCGCCGCCGCGGCAGGGTCCAGGGCGGGTTGCAGGCACGCCAGCGACGCAAGGCTGGAGAGCGCCGACAGCGCTGACAGTCCCTGTACGGCACAGTCCATCCTGTACGACAGGTTGGACAGGCCGGCTGCCAGCTGGTCGGCACTGGGCTGGATGGTCAGCGGCGGCAGCCCCGCCAGTAGCGCCCGATCCAGCCGGGCCCGCGGCTCCGGCGGAAAGTCCGCGGGCTGCACCTCCGCCACTGAGCCGATCACAGACCGGAGGTACGACGTCGACGGCGGCGGCGTCACGGCCGGTTGCTCAGGCCCCTGACGCCGCGTCCACGACGCCGAGGACGCCGACGGCGTCGGCGGCGTTGAGGGCCACGACGGCGGCGGCGAAGCGGCCAGCCGGCGGCGGTGGGGATGGTCGAGCTGGTGGGGATAAGCTCGAGGGAGGCCGTCGAGGGGCGCGGCGGGGTCGGGTTGCAGGACGACCCGACCCAGGTCGACGTCGGCGCGGAAGGCGGCGGCCACGGCCGCGGCGGTGAGATCTTCCAGGTCCCCGGTGTCTGCCAGGTCGGGGTCGGGGTAACTGTCATGGCGGCGGCCGGGGTCCAGGGCGCCGAGGTGCGGGGCGGAGGGGAACGTGAAGGAGGCCTCGGCGCGGTTGGCTGGCTGGCCGTCAGAAGGCCTCTGCTGCTGCTGCTGCTGCTGCTGCTGCTGCTGCTGCTGCTGCTGGTGCTGCTGGAGCTGTTGCGTTTGGGACTGAGGTTGGGTGGGAAAGAAGGAGGCGTTAGCGGCCCAGGGGGCCGGCCCGCCGTACTCAGGCGCCCTCGGGGATCCGCGGCGCTGACCACCCAGGACCCCGGCCATAGGGCCCGTTGAGCCAGAGGCGGGCTCCACTGCCACGGACTCCCCGGGTTGCAGGAAGGGGAGGGCGGCGATGACGGAGTGAGACAGGGGGCCGTCCTGCACGGCATACGGGTAGGTCGCCGCTTCAATCCCCGCCGGGTGCAGGTTCACCACACGGACGACATGAGGCGTCGGACCTGGTCCGTCACCGGCCGCCGGGTGCCGCTGCGCTCCGTAGTACGAGGGCGGGTGAGCCCCAGGTTGCAGTTGGCCCGTTGGAGGTTGGAGCCGTTGAGACGACGGCTGTGCTTGTTGTTGGGGCTGCTGCGGCTGTTGCGGCTCCTGTTGCGGCTGTCGCTGCTGCTGCTGCTGCGGTTCTTGTCGCCGGGTCGGATTCGGTTGGGTGGTTGAAGACCGGCGCTCGGGGTCAAGGTGCTCCAGGGAGGCCCGCGAGGGGTTCGAAGAGTGGTACGGGTCGCGGGGTTCCCGGTGTGAGTGGTAGGATGGGTCGGACTGGGCATCGACCGGAGCTGGAGGTGGCGCCAACTGGTGGTTCCGGTCCATGAGTGGCAGGTGCACCTGCCGCGCATGCAGGTGGCGCTGCCGCTGGGCGAGGATATCCGAGTAGCTGCCGGTCGGAAGCACGGGCGCGGGCCCGGCGGGGGTTGAGGCGCCCTGTAAGGCCGGGCCTCCTCCTCCTCGTTCGGCACCGGCACCGGCACCGGAACCCGCCTGGGCGCCCGGCCGTGGCGCGGATGGGGTGGACACATAGGTTGATGCCAGCGGAGCGCTTCTGGAAGCGACTTGGGGTTGCGGGGCGGCGTTGTTGCGCGGCCCCGTCGCCGACCAGGGGCGGACGACAGTCTGTGTGTATGACCATGGGCTACGTTGTGTGTTTGATATTAATGCATTCAACAATTTTTCTGTTGTGATGCTTGTGTCGCTGGCAGCGACGAGGCTGGAGTAGCTGGGTGCTCTGGACATGTTTTGATATGGCCGAGCCCTTTTGCATACTTTATGTTTGCATTGCTGAACGACATTTGCGTTGTAATGCTTTGATATGACGCTGTAGAAAACCCACCGTAAGAACCAAGAATCATACACGCAGTAGCGTACGACTTGGTCGGTTGGAGACCGTTTTCCTTAGCAATCGCATCCCAGAATGCGCCGGAACGCAGACTGATTTCAGATCCTGAATCTGTTAAATGAAAAATAACTTGAATATTGCACAGTCATTGCACGGGCCATCGGAAGAGTTTTGCTGCTAAACCTTCTGAACCTCCCCTTCGCATCATCCAAGTAGGAAATAAGTCCATGTGCTAATAATGATGACATCAATTCCATGCTTGCATTCATGGCCATCCCATCTCCAACGTCGTGTGGCTAGGGAGAAGCGCCATCATCGCGAGGCCGCAACGCAGCCAACCGGACACCGCTGCGTCCGTGCACAAGCTCGCAAAGGCTTCGGTGTGTCCCTTCCTCGACTTCCTTCTCTGGGCGGCAAGAACAAGGTCCCCTCCGGCGGGGTCGCCCCCGCGCCACCCATCGACCTGTCCATCCCTGCGGACATCGAGCGTCAATGGGCCGACGCCCGGCAGCAGTGGACTCGCCACATCATCGACCACCCCGTGCTGCTGCCCGCACTCGATGCCCGGGTGCACCTGGTGCCGGTGGGGGCGGACCTGCCGGGTGACGCGGCGCTGATCCGGGACGTGGTCGCAGCCGTGGGGCCCGACGCCATCGCGTTGGAGTCCCCTCCGCAGGCAAGGGAACTCTGTATGCAGAGACGAGACAAGATAAGGCAGCGATTCAAAAGAAAGTCACCAAACTGGTGGTCGTTGTCCGGTCTGACGATGACGACGTCGCCGCGTGACGTAGCGACTGAGATGTAGAACTGCGAGGCGTCGTAAAGGAAGCGCTGCAGTGTTGACCAGCGTCGCAGCAGCGGATGGCAGTCGGCAAGAACTGCTGCACCTAGTCTGTGACCCCTTCCCATCCACTGGTTCACCCTTTCATCGGTCCGTGGTTCTTCTTTTTCCCCTTGCCTTCTCCCCTGACCCCTTTCCACCCCTCCTCCCCTTCCCTTCCCAAACCCCGGCCCCACAGCACCTCAAGTCCTACACCTCCCTTGCCAAGGCCCTGGAGCCCCTCCTGGCCCACCTGCTGGCGGCCGACCTGCGCAGCCCCACCGCGGCCCGCACCTGCCTCTCCCAGCCGCAGCGCGAGGAGCTGCAGACGGGGCTGCTGCAGGCCTGTCGCAGCGCCTCCTTCAAACCCGAACCCGACCAGCTGACCCACCTCTTCCGGCTGGGCGGGCTGCCCTTCGTGGAGTGGCTGGTGCCGGCGCACCTGGTCCGCACCGACTCCGCAGGAGGATCCGCGCCCAAAGGCAGATCCGGGGTGTCGGCGCAACCAAGTCCGCAGCAGCAGCCTATGCTGCTGTTGTCGTGCGGTTTAGACCGCGCGGCGCGCGCGGCGCTGCCAGCGGAGGGGCTGTTCCTCGGACGCGAGTTTGACCTGTACCTGGAGGAAGTCGAAGCGGCGCTTGGGGAGGAGCTGGGCGCCGAGCTGGCGGCGTGGCGGACCGCGCTCGGGGACCTGTTGGAGGCGGCGGGGGCGGGGCGGGAGCTCGCAACGCTTCTGGCGGCGTGGGAGGCACAGAGCTGCCTGGGCCCGCAGCAGCAGCGGGAGGTGGCGGCCCAGGTGGAAGCTAGGATGCTTCAGGAGGCGCGGGAGCGGCAAGCGGGCGGAAGCGGCGGTGGTGAGGGGGAGGGTCCGGCGCTGGAGGTGGTGCGCAACCCGGCTGACCCGTTGGTCGCGAGACGGCTGGCGGAGCTGGCGGCGGGCAAGGACGTGGTGCGGAAGTGCCGGTGCATAGTGGCGGTTGTGGGGCGCATTCATGCGGGGAGTGTTGAAGAGGAGTTGAAGAAGCTGGCGGCGGGCGGGTAGCGACGGGTTGTTTTAGGCGCTGGTCTCTGCTCTGCTGTGCTGTGCTCTGCTGTGCTGGTAAAAGCTGGACTGAGCTGGGCCGGGCCGGGCAAGAGCAGAGATTGCTTGGCCGATTGGGAGCGCGGAGGAGGTGCCTTTTCAAACGCTATCGGAAACACGGAATGGTGGAGGGGCAGGGAGCGGCGGTGCTCCGCAGTGCGCCAGGTGCCGCAGGTGTGTTGAACCGCCTTGGACCCCGTACGAATCGCATTGCGTAGGTGCGGTGTGATGATGGCAGAGGGCGTCGTGTAACATCAGATGTACATAAAGAACAGCGACAAAACCTTAGACAGGGCCTGGAATGTCCTGGAAGCCTATCCACAGTTCCACACTGTAAGGATACTATTACATGTCTTCACGGCGGCAGATCCCCAGGCTCGCGGCTGGCGACCCGGCGTGCGTCGTGATGGGATGGCCCGGCCCGTGCGTGTGGAGATCAGAGCATACGTACATACGCATACGAGGGCAGCTCCAGTCCTGGCATCTGATAATCGCGTAAGTTTCCCGACTAACAAAGACCTTCGAGCACTTCGAGTGCTGAACGAAGGCTCACTGCATCCGGCCAACGGGATACAAGATTACGTCTCTTCCGTCTTCTCTCCGGCCGTACATCCCACTGATCCCTTCGTTTTTTCCCCACAATGATTCCGTTCGGGGTCCGCTATACCACACACACCCTTGAACATCATCAGCTCCTGCCGGTAGACACGCCCACCCGTGCCACCTAGAACACTTCGCAATGGAGGGTTGAGACGGACAATCCCCACCAACGTCAATGAGCGCACGGCGCACATTGCACGGCGACCCAGACCGTCCCAGGCATTTTCAGCCCTATCAGCGGCAGTCAGCATCCCGGTCACGTCAATGCATCGTAGGGCATCATTCATTCGTTAGTCATGGCGGCATATGACGCGTCAGCCGTGCTGTCTCGGCTGGTTCCAGTCGCGCTGCTTAATGCAGGCCGGGAGAAGCGCGCGAACCAGCGAAGGTCCCGGAGCAGGTCGATCAGCTGAAAGTGACGTCGCAAACGAGGTCACCGGGAAATATGGACAGCGCTGGGTAGGCCTCAGCAGGGCCCCGCCAGGGCGCCGATCCCGCTTGCGAGCCATTGACCCAGAATGTGACCCTGCGGCTGTCAAAGCACAACTCACAACGCACGGTGTCCCCTTCGGTGTAGGTTGCCCTGGACATGGCCTTCGCAGGGTAGATGAAGCCGGCGCCACCGTACGACACGTACCCCCCGCCCGAGATGTAGTCCGGGGTCATGTACTCAGATCTAGGTTGCTCGAGGAAACCAACAGCCGTTCGCACGCCTTTCTTGGGCATGGCTACCTCAAAGGCGTGCTTGCCGGGGCCCCGAAATGGATCGCGCGTAGATATCGTACAGGGGCCTGGAAGCTCACGAGTGACCGTTATTTTAATAGATTTACTACTGCCAGAAAGCTTCAGACCTGACGCGGCCGTTCGATTGAGAAATTGCATGCTGCAGCCTTGCCGGTAAGATGGGTAGGGCAGGACCGCAGGAGAGGCAGGGTTGTACGTTGCCTGGTTTGGCGCGATGTATGTTAGAATTTGCTTTCCTTTGATGAGCCAATGCAGCAAACATATGGCCCATGGTACGGTACGGATCGAGTTGATTGGATCGAGTTCATTGAAGTCTGCATAACGCCTAGCAACCGGGCAATTGTATGCAAGAGGCCATCTGCGGAATTCATATGTATGTATCAGCGTGCGAACATTGTGGGACGGTGAAATTGTGATGTCTGGCACAGCGACCTACCGGTTATGACCCAACAGCCCAGCATTTTACAAGCACTAACATATGGGCGTTAGCTTGCCTTACAGCTGGCCTTCTCGGCCACTACAGCCACCAACGGTCACGATGGCTGCCGACGGTCTGTACAAGCAGGTGCGTGCACCCTTACAAAGCTGTTCCGTGGGTACAAATCTGCCGAAATAAAAGTATTGTGCTGGTGGAATGCTGAAAACCTGCAAAATGGTTGCCATGCGTTCTGGGTGCCGTGACAGCCGCAACCGAAAGAGAAGCCGGCCAACATTTCCAACCACATGGCTGGCCTACGAACTGACGACGAGTTCTACAATTACTTGCACGTTAACAAAGCTCACACGGTACGTGTTGGGAGGCCTTCTGCCTTCGAGGTTTGTGCCTGGACTCCCCGCGGCTCCGGGATGTGCGCACGTGCAGCGAGGGTACGAGCGATCAACGACAACATTGGTTCTCTCTCCTCCTGAAATCCTTGCAGGCTGTCGTGCAATTCGGGGCATCATGGTGAGGAATGGGATCGGGGTTGGTCCAGCCCTGACGGGGGCCATTTAGTTGTACGCTGACCCCTCGGCGCAATATGAACAGGTGCACCAAGTGCGCCGAGTTCTTCCCAACCTGGTACAAGCTCAGCAAAGAGGTATGTTGGCGGGCGAGCCTGTACTGCGGCGGATATGGGTGAAGCTGCGTCAATCACCCAGGTTTTGCGATTGCAGTACTCGCAACTGAAGTACGCTGTGGCTCAAGTGGACACACTCAAGGACGCTGTCGCGGTAGGTTCACAATGCCGTTTCCCTTTCAGGCGCCTAGACCACACCACTCACTGGCATCGCCGCACGGAGCGGACCAGACTGCAGATGATCCTAAAGCTCTCGGTCACAACCGCAGCTGTATCGACACCAAAACATCACGCAAAACATAAGCGCATAACGACGCAGCAACCACGCACCCAAGGACCCAATCCTCCCCCCACTGCCAGCATTACAATTGGGCTGGCGCCCAGCTTGCTCCACATGTCTCGCACGTCACCCTCATAGTCCGCGCTCGGTATCCCCTCGACGGTAGGCATGTTGACCAAACACTTACGCCGGCCCCCGGCTCACCTCCCGTCCTATGAGGTGAGCGCTGTACTCACGGTGCCTTGTCTGTGCACACTGCGTATCATCCAGGGAGTCAAGTACAGTCCGACATTCCACTTCTACCGTAATGGCAAGCTTGTAGATCGGGTGCTGGGCAAGGAGCAGCAGCGGCTGGCGGACCACCTATGGCTACACTCCGATTGAATTCAGAGAAACCACTATCTCACTCAAAACGAGAGGTTGGGAGTCCAATGTAACACTGTCGTTAAGGCACAGCCCTGTGGTGACCGGGTCCCCGGCACCTTCTACGGTCCTACAAGGGCCATTGCCATAGCACAAATGACACATGCACGCCATGACTCAGTCTTCCGCACGGACACGTGACTCGCACGTTTGTAATGCTCATGCACTTCGAGTGCCGTGCCGATGTCCAAGCGTACGGATGTCCAAGCGTATGATGGCCAGAACGGATTCCAGCCGAACGATTGCATAAACTGGGTATCAGTGATCGGAAGTCCACGTCATGCAGTGCCCCAAACTTGTATTTCTTCCCTTGCGGGAGATGGCTATGGGCAGAGACAACAAGGTTCTATGACGACGCCCGCGACTGTCTAGCCGCCCTTCTTGCCAGCCTTGGCCGGAGGTGCCTGCACAGCGCGTTGGAACACGTCCGGCGGCATCGCGTCGCCACCGTTTGGCCCCGCAAGCCCCAGTTGCCCCTGATTCAGCACAGCGAGAGGCCGTTTCGCTCCTGTCTGCAGCTGCTGCTGAGCATCCGCCTTCTTGTGGACGCTGCGACACAACGTGAAATTATGGAAGGTTACAGCCGACCCAGTGAGGTGTTGGACATGTGTCGTCGTCGATTAACCCAGCCGGCATTCGAGGAAAATTCGTACCGAACGGGACCGTACCGTGCAACACCATGCGCCACAATCCCTCAGCTACATCACCGCCATCGAAGGCACGAGGATGCGGCATCGCACCTTGGCACGACGAGTTTCCACGTTTGGACCGCTGTGTACGGGACTAGCCGTTTGCGATTCGTCGTGTTCTCCAGCACCCTGTAGAGGCAACGGCACGCATGTGGCATGTCCAACCGATCAGACGGATGTATGTGGCTGTGAGGGCGGTCAGTCTGTCATTCCGACATCCCCCATGCCGCCCGCATTCGCGTGTTCTTACTTGGGGTTGAGTGTCACCATTGGGTTCATCGGCGCAGCGAAGTCCCGCTGCCGGAGCAATTCGCTGAAGGCGCTGACCTGGCTCGTTGTCGGCACGGCCAGCGGCGCGTGGGGAGCGCCCCCGCGGGCTGTGACCATGGGTGCGTAGCTTTCAAGCTGCGCACGCGCAGGTGCTGGTGCGTGCTGCTGCGGTGGTTGCGGAACTGCGAACGGCTGCGCCTGCGTGAGAGGCTCCGAGGTGTGTGGCTGCGTGGGTGCCTGCGAAGCCAGCAGGTCGGCGTCCTGCGTCGCTGGGATCATCGCCTCTTCCTCCTCCGGCTTCTCCGTGGCAGCTGCGCTGCGGCCCGACGGCGGCATTGCGGCCGAGGCCCCTTGGCCCCCAGCTGGCTGCTGGGACTCCTGGGTGTGCTGCCCGCCCTTCGGCTTGCTGTTCTTCGCGGACTTGCTGCCCCCAGCTCGTGCACCACCAGCCCGCCCTCGCTTGTCGCCTGCAGCAGGCGGCCCCAGCTCGGGCGGTGCCGAGCTTTGGTCCGGCTGCGCTGCATGGCCAGGAGCATCGTTGGACGTACCAGTGTCCGAGTCGTCCGCAAGGGCGACGGCCATGACCTTGGCGCGCTGCTGTGCAGCTTTGGCTGCAAGCCGCCGACTACCGGCTCGCGTTGCAGGACGAGCACCAGCCTGCGGTTGAGGGCGACCATCAAGACCATCGCTTTAACGTCAAGTCACCTTCCCCAAAAGATACGACATTTGCAGGATGGGCTACCCCACATACCTCGTTTGATTCTCCATTTTGCACGTCCACTTCCATCGGCTCGGCGCCGGTGTCAGGTAGGGCAGGTTCCTCCTGCTTCTCCTTGCTGCACTTTGCAGCCTTACGCCCGCGACCTGTAAACCGGCATGGGCATACCGTTCATTCGTCCCGCTGGGCGCCCGCATTGTAGCGCAACGCACGCTTAATCGATGTAGCTCCCATCCAAACAGACTACTTGGTCGTGCATTGCTGCTAGTACAACAGAATGGACTTCGTTGTATGGGATAGCCAACCTAAGCGCAGGACGTGGACGACGCATGAGAAAGAACACACATCAAACGCCGTCGAAGACAATTTGCCACCTACCTCGACCAGCTGGACGTCCGTCACCATCTGCGCCTGACTCCGACGCCCGCTTGACTTTCACATCGTTGCTGCGCCCGGCTTCCATTCCGGATGCCGCAGCTGTTTCAAGCCCAGCCGGAGCCGCAACTTCCACCGCTGGCACCGCTGCTTCAAGCCGCTTTTCAGCCGGAACAGCCCGACCGCTTCCAGAGGCGACCGCCCCAGCCTGTACTTCCGCAACGCTTAGCGGCAAAAGTCCCGCCGCAGTACCAGCCGGCTGCGCCCCTGCTGCAGAATCGCTGCCCGGCGGTGCCGCGCTGAGTCCTTGGGACAAGAGGGGCTGTGACCTGCCAGGGGACAACGAGCGTGGAGTTCAGGTTGCGATGAGCGGTGTGTTGCCAGGTTCTGTGCCGACGGAATTTGCCGTGCCTCTCTAGGGCTACCAGATATGTTCCCTTCCGCCATGCGGTGTTCATTGATATGATCTCGGAGCCCGCATAACCACTCAGGAGGTACCGACAACAACACGGGACACTCTCTGCATCGATAACTGTGTTGTAGGTATGCGCACCACGCAGTAAGGTTGCGCGCAAACGGTTGAAATTCACGGTGCCCATTGGTACGATAGCTCACATGCGGAAGATGAGGTCGGCAGAGGGGCCCCGGTCGTCGTCGTCATCGTCGTCCGTGTTCTCAGTCGCCCTCGAACTGGCGCCGCCAAGCAGATTCCCCATCAGCTTGTCCACCGCAGCCGTCGCGGTTCGGACCTGCAGGCGAACAGAGGTTCGTTTTGTTGGTTCGCGTAGTCGCCTAACGTCTCCGATTTTGATCAAACGGACACCATCCTGCCAAAGAAACGTTCGAGGGTCCCGTGCTTGCAAGGGAGGTTAGAGCATGAGAATGACCGTGCGCTCTTCGGATCCCAAGCTGGATAGCATCCCAAGGGCTGACATTCCACGCGGCCCTCGCACCGGGAGCATGCGGCCCCCGGCATGTACCTCTGCAGCAACAAAGGTTCATCCGCAACAGAACCTACCAGATTCCGGTGCGGCTCCATCGGGCTGGGCATCACCGTCAGCTGATGCTCCAGCTCGCGAATGCGCGCCTCGAGCTTGGCGACCTCAGCTGCATGAGCGGTCTGCAGCTGTCGAGTGCGCCTCTCCCGCTGGGACGCCTCGGCCGCGTGTCCGTCAGTCAGCTGCTTGATGCGCTCCTCCCGAGACGAAAGCGAAGCCTGCAGCTCGGAAATGCGCTCCTGCAACTGAGCCTCCGATTGACCAGCCTGCACAGACCACTCCTCCCGTTTGCATTGGATCAGCCTTGCAGGCTTCGGACAACCCGCAGTCTCTCACCTGGTCCTTCGTGGTAGCCACCTGCTGCAGGAAGTGAGTCTCCTGCTCGCGGATGACCGTGTCATGCTGCGCCAATCGCCTCTCCAACTGGAGGACTTGCTGGGCATGCGCCCCTTGGCACTCGCGCAGTTCGACCTCTTTCTGCTCAAGCTGTTGGACGGCGTCAAAGGGACAACATGATTGCGGAATGACATCAGATACAGCAAACGCACTTTGCCTAGCTTGACCACCGATTTCGTGTTTTCACCGGTATCGAGACCCACCTTCCTGCGGAGCTGGTCAAGTTGCTCCTGTAAACTTGCCACAGCTGCGTCCTTGTTGTTAACGTGTTGGCAGATTGATTGCGCGTTGCGTTCAAGCGCAGCCTCCAGCTGCTCGATTTGCGCTGCGCGCAACTCAGCCTACACGGTGCACGAGTGAATGTCACATTGGACCTCACGTAAGGATTATCGGTGCCCACCCCAGCGAAGTCCCGCTGCCAGACCAACCCAGCGTACGTGCACCATTCGCGCACATTTACAAGACACTCTTCTTATCCGCCAACAAAACCTCAAAACAGAAGAAGAGACGCAGGCCAACACCAAAGGCCATGACCCACCCGCTTCTCTGCTGCGGCAAGCCTCTCCTCTGTCAGTCGCGCTGCTATGTTGGCGTGCTCCAGCTCTATGACTTTGTCGCTGAACTGCGAGATGGACAACCACGCAGCCATTCGAGGACTCGGTTGGCAAGGCAAGTGCCGCCGACAGCCCAGCCCGTTTTGCATTGGATGCTTATGAGCAGCTGGGTAGAGGCTATGCCGTCAACCCGCGAGCCCACAAAAAGAGCGCGCGTTTTCGCCCGGTTACGGGTGTTCACCCAGGTCCGCAGTGTTAGCAACGACCTACGGAAGTTTTTAGGCAACCGCTGCCTTCGTCACGTCTATCCGCTCTGGCTCAGGTTGAATCGATGGATCGCCACGGATCACGGCTTGTGTGTGCCCGTTGAAATATCGTTGTTTTCCTTCTGCGGCTCACCTGGCGGCGCATGCGCGCCAGTTCAGTGCTGTGGCTGTGCTGCTCATCAAATAGCTGTTTGCGGCTCTCCGTGCATTGCCGCTCCAGGGCCTCCCTCAGGATTGCCTCACGCTCCAGCTTGGCCTGCAATCGCTGCTGCTCCGCTTCAGCCTCCCGCCTGCCAGGGCCACCGCCAGCCGCGTCAGGGACGCGATTTCATTGCGGAGCAACCCACTTTCAGCGGCACCCGCGGATGCCAAGCTGAAAAGTAGACCCCACGAGGCCTCTCTTACCTGTCAAGCGCTCTCTGCTCTTTCAGGCGCTGCATGTCTGTTTGCAGCTCCTGGAGGACAATGGCGTCGGCGGCGCGCCTCCGCTGGAACTCCGCTAGCAGTTGCTCCTCGCGCAGGGCGCTGTCCTGCCGGGCCCGCGCTAGCCGCTCCTCTGCGAGCTTCAGCTCCGTGCTATGGGTTTGTAAGTCACTGTTCACCTTGGAGATGTGCGCCTCCCCGCGGGTGCGCTCTTCCTTCTCCTCCGCAAGGCATGCCTGAAGCTTTTGGCACTCCGCGTGCAGGGCTGCGAGCTTCGATTCCTGAGTCTGCTCCTGGGCTGTCCGCGCGGACAACTCTTGCCGCAAGTCCTCCACCTGGGCGAGCGCTGCATGCAGCGTTTCGCGCCCAGTTGCCAGTTCCTGTCGGAGGATGTCCGAAAGCATGACCGACTCCTCGAGCTCCGCCCGCAGCTGCTGCTTCTCGGCGTCCGTGCAGTTCAGCTGCCCCTACGCCGTGTAGCAGCCGAGCGGGAAGGGCATGCAACCCATGTGCGCTGGTGAGCCCCCGGCCTGCGGCGCAAGTCCGCGCGTCTAGGGGGTGGGGGGCCAATTCCTTACCTGTTGCGCGACCTTGGCCCGGTGCTGTCCCTGGCACAATGCAGTCAACGCCTGGACCTGCTCCTGCAGCTGCCTAATATGCTGCAGGAGCGTCTCCCTTTCATCAGCCATCTGCTTGACCACACCCTCGCTGACTGATAGGGAAGCCTGCAAGAGCTGGGCCTTCTCCTCCGCGTTTGCGACGGCCATTTTGTACAGCACCATTTTCTTCCGGGATGATAAGACATCTGATTTAAGTTTTTGTTGCGCTTGGCTAACCAAGGTAAGCTCAATCTCGCGATGCGTCGACTCCTGTGGGCGTGCGAAAAGCAGTTGGTAACCGCAGACCAGCTGAAGCCAAACCATCCTCAGTGCATACCTCGGCATATTGCTGCCGCAAAGTTGCGAGCTCCTTGGTGTGGCTGCGCTGCAGGCACTCGACGTCCCTCGCATGGGTCTCCAACAAGAGCGTCTCATAATGCCCGGGCACGACGAGAAACCCTGGCTGCAGCTCCTGCTGTGCCACCAAGGACATATTGGGGCTCCTTCAAGGTCGTGCCTGCTATCGCTCGCTTTGGTTCATCTAACAAGGGACGTTGGCCGCTTTGTGAGCACTTGTCAAAATTTAGCGCTCGTGCTTTGACTAGGCATTGTTTCTATGGTATCACGCCCCGCTTGTGAGCAATAAACGATGCATGCGTACAAGGACCTAGTGACAGCTAATGAGTTGACCTGGAGGTTTTGCAGTGTGCTATCATCTGAGTTGCAATGACTGGAGCAACTGTAAGTGAAATTTCTTCCAAACATTGGTCTTGCATCATCCAGCCTGCAAACCAACCTATTGGCTATTGCGCATCATGTACTGCATTGCTGTGTTGTTTAGTTGCGCAAGGTTCCCTAAGAACTGGCTTGCAGACGGGACATACATTCAAATTCATTACTTGAGCCATGAACATGCTTTAAAATTGATGACGCCAGGCGACACGCGCCGCCCTCGAAACAAATTTTAGTAATGATGCCTGAGGCACGTTCCATGGAATCTGCAATAAAATTAAGGCATCGCTTGTCTGCACTGTCGACATGTACGTTCGCGCAAGATGTAAGGAGCCGGGCGACCATGGTGTCGGTTGCGCTGGACGTAGCCAGTCCGTCGCGACAATTCCTGTCGGACCTCTACGACGTGTGCGTCTACAGCGTCACGCCCTTAAAAAACAATATTGCAGCTTTGGCGAAAAGCGCTCACGGCGACAGTTTGCCGGTACGGCACTGACCGGTGTATAAACCGTAACACTCTTTGCCAAGGATACCGTAAGGACGCTTTGCAGCCCCCGTGGGAACACTCATTCGCCTCCAGCCCTGCTTCTGGCTCCATCGATTTCCATTTGTAAGGTAACTATCGCACTGCCGCAGGTCACGACCTCTCCCGACGGCTGTGATGGCGCCTCTGCCGACAGCCAACTGCGAGCAACATGTGCGGCAGCAGCTCTTCACTACCTTCCACAACAAGGTGCAGGTTCGGGGCTCGGGTGCGGGGTCGAACCAGCTCTTGGTTGGCCGGTCAGGTTCACCGCTGATGAAAAAGGTCTCCATAAAGGCGCTGCCTTGGGTCCCACCCAGGGCCTTCCCATGTACCGACGGCGCGAACGCAGCACGACTGCGAAACCCCGCAAACGCTTATCCAAACCTGCGTCGGTTTGTGTCCACATCGTCGCTTCAAACCATCACACCGTCGCTCTCGCCGCCTGACTTTGTTTTGTCCGGCACAAACCCTCCGCCCCCCAGATGGCCGAATCATGCAGCAGTTTCTCGTCGACTTCTTCTTGCCGGTTCTGGCCCACAGCGGCGCGCTGCCCGACAAGACCTGTCGTCTGCAGGCCTGCACCGGCCTCGTGGCAGTCCTAGTTTCCAGCGGGCTGTGGCAGCAGCTGCGCCACCTGACCAGCGATTGCTGCCGGTCTCTGGACGCAGCCGCGGGCGCGGGGACCCGCGCTCCGGGGATCGTCACGGGCGGCGCGGACACCGCGGGCGCGGACGGCAACCTGCCCCTGCCGATGGCGTTCACGGTGTTGACGGCTGTCGTGCAGCAGCTGCGCCAGGTGGCTACCGGGGCGGAGCCTGCTGAAGGTGCGTCTACGTGTTTTATATGTACTCTGTAAGAGGTAGGCTGTCGTACGTATATGCAAGTCCGCTTTACGGTGATGGGCCGAATATGAAAGGGTCTTAGGAGCGCACAGTGATGTTACAGCGTCCTGGCCGGCGTGAATGATGCCTGGTACGAGGTAGGGTGCGCCGGGGCCGAGCCAATCTTGAGCCTACCCCTTGCTCTCCACGTTGGCGTAGCTCACGCTGATTTGGGTCAGGCTCTGCACGGCCGCGCCGCACCGAACAACACGCGAAATCCATCCATCACGTGCCGTCTTCCCCGTGACGTTTTCCCCCTGGGCTTGTTGGGTTGCGGCAGCTGCCGCGGCCTGCACCGAGGAGCTCCGCTGGCTGCTGCCGCAGATGCGTGCCGCGGTGCGGCCGCTGCTGTCCAGCGCGTCGGCGTCAGTCCGGCAGGGGGCTCTCAAGGCCCTGGTGCCCATCACGCTGGCCAGCGCCCAGGCATGCGGTGAGCGAGGGCGGGGCATTGCCGGGCCGGGGAGGCGGGCTGGACTAGGACAGAGGGCCGCCGAAAAGAATCAGGGGCGGGAGCAAAGAAAGATATGGGGGCTCCATGCGGCAGCTGGGGAAGACGGGACATGGGGCCATCGGGATTGTCGGGCTGTGCCCCACACCGGCTAGTCGTCAGGCGAGAAAGGCTGGTTGAATGCGTTTCCTGTGCAGCACACAGCACCAAGGACGTGCGACGCCGCGCAGCGCTCCCGTCTCTGACGCGCGCCGCATGAGACCCGTGTCTCCCTAGCCCTCGAAACGCGCTGCGTCGCATGGGGCCGCCACCGCGCGTCAGGGGCCGCGTACCTGGCCGCCGCACCGGCGCGGGCCTCCTCACGCCCCGCTCACGTCTCCCTCCTCCCGCGACGGACCCGTGCAGGAGGCAGCGATCTGAGGGCCACGGCCCAGGAGGTCTGGCAGGTGGCGCTCGACCTGCTCGGCGGCGCCACCACCGGGTCCGCCGCCGGGGGGTCCGGCGGCCCTGGGGCCGGTGCCGGCCCCTCCAGCCCGGCGCCCGGCGGCACGGCCCCCGTGGGCACCGTCGCGCAGCGCACCGCCCTGGCGCTGCTGGTGCTGGCCTCGGACATCTTCGCAGACCACGCGGCGGGCGTGGACGTGGCCGGGTGCGAGCGCTTCTGGGAGATGCTGCGGACGTGCCTGGTGAGTTGCCTGGTTGGGGCTTTCGGCTGAGCCTGCGCACCACGGCGCGCGGCACGCGGCGGGCTCGCCGCTGTGGATCGCTGCGCTGTTGCCCTGTGTCAAGAGGCTTTCTGCGCCGGGGGGAACTGTCGGTTACCGGTTTGGCACTCCCGTACGTCCTTACACCCTCCACAGGCACTCCCCGCTGACGTGGACTCCCTGGAGCGCAAGAGGGCCATGCTGCTGCTGCAGCGCCTGGCGCCCGCGGGGCAGATGGAGCAGCCGGGCTGGGCGCTGTGGGCCGCCCTGTACGACATTCTGGACGAGTTTCCCATCCACCTCGTCGCCCCCATGTGGGCCAAGGTGAGGCCAGCCAGCAGCGCAGGCCTGCTTAAATATCTTGACACCACCGTACGGCGTTGCCGTATGCACATGCAAGCACCTTCCTCTGACTTGTCCGTCGCATTCGACTCTCGCCACAGTGAATCGAGGGAGACGTACCGGTAAACAGCACTTAAAACGCAAGTCTGACCAACCCTGGGGTCCGCTCCACGCCGTGTTTCGGTGACCCAGATCGACCAACTCCACGCGCCCGCGCCGGAGTTCCGTACGGACGCTGTCGTACCCAAATCGTACATTCCCCGCAAGAAGGAGGTCAAGCAGCGCAAGGCCGCTGCGGCTGCTGACGCCGGCGACGCGGCGGCGGCGGAGGCCGCCGCCGCCGCCGGCGAGGGCCCGGTGCCGGTGCCCCAGCCGTGGCAGTGCGTGCTGTGGGCGCGGGTGCTGCAGCACGGCAACGTGCAGGTCCAGCGTCTCGGCATGCGCACCTTCCTGCAGCGCGACTGGCGCTCCGCGGAGGCGCTGCGGGGCGTGTCGCCGGGCTTCGTGACAGGCGTGCTGCTGCCGGCACTCGCCCGGGACATCCACTACCGGGGCGGGGGCGCTGAGGCCGAGGTGCTGGACGTGCAGGTGGGGAGCGTATAGGAAGTTGGTAGACATTGGCAGATGGGGAGGGGCGCGTGTGCTGTGTGAGTGTGGGGAGGTTCAAATTTGGGGTATCACCCAGGTGTGGGGCGGGGGAGGATGAACGAGATTCGACGTGGCGGACGTTTCTAAAGGCGCGACACGGGTGGGCAGGAGCGGGAAGCAGGATAGAGTAGTCTCGCTCCGAAGGACAATTCACTGCAGCAGCCGGAGTGACCGGACAGCGTAGCATTCGGGTCTTTGGCGCTGTGTGGAACTGTGGATGCTATGGCATTAGGGCACATGCCGCGTTGATTATCCAGGCGGGTTGCACCAGGCTCCGCGGATCGCACGCATGCCCCAGCGCGCCAATCCCACCTGCGACCTCGAGATACCGTATTCGCCAAACGCTGACTGGACGGGTCGAGACGAACCTGCTATCATGCTCGCCCCGCCCTCATAGCCGCTGCTGCTGCCGCCGCCTCCTCCCTGCCTCCCCGCAGGCGCTCGCCGCGGCGTGGCTGCAGGCCTGGTTCGCCGCCGCCGATGTGGGTCAGCGCATGGAGGTCCTGCTGGCGGTGCGCGACGTGGCGCTGGGCGGCGAGCTGACGCGATTGGGGCTGCAGCAGCTCATGCGCGGCGCCGCGGCGGCGGCGCGCAGCGCCGCCGCCGACGGCCAGCTGCAGCGCGCCCTCGCGGCTGCCGCCGCCCCCGTGCGCGCCGGCGCCGGCGAGGCCACGCTCGCCGAAGCCGCGGCGGAGGCCGCAGGAGGCGCGGTCATCACGGCGGCGGCATTCCCAGCGGTCCTGCTGGCCGGGCTGCGCGCTGTGCTGGTGTCCCTGACTAATTACCAGGGCGTGTCGTACAAGCGCAGCGTCTGGCGTTCGGCGCTCGTGACCGCGGCGGCGGCAGCGCCGGCGGCGGTGGCGGGCGTCACGGGCTGCCTGCGGCTGCTGGCGGAGCTGCCACCGGCGTCCCTGGAGCCCGGGGGCGAGCTGCGAGCGCTGGCCAGGTGCGACCCAAGGGTCTATCCGCCGGTATGCGCTTGCCCCAATCAACGGGGCATGGCACTGGAGTGCGTGCTGATTACTCAAACGCCCAAAGCGGATGCTTGTCGGGCAGTACAACGACCTCAACATGTCTCCGCAATCCGCGTTCCGGTTGAGCGCTGGTCTCGGAATGGACCACCTCGGAAGCGGTACAACGCGCCACGCTGAGGGCGCCGCCTCAACGCACCGCCCCGCTTCCCTCCCCCAACATGTCTACCAATTTCATATACCCCCGCGTCCCTCCCCCCCACACGCCTCAGGTCCTGGCTCGTAGGCCGTCCCATCAGCGACGACGACGCGGACTTTGCGGCGCCGCTCAGCCGCTCAGAGGCCGCGGCCGTGGGGTCCTGGCTCCGGGAAATGATGGATGAGTACTGGGGCCAGGGGCAGGGCCAGGCGAGCCTGTCGGCACCGGCGGCGGCCGCGGCCGCGGGCAGCGCCGCCAGCGGCGCGGCGGCCGCGATCGTGCAGCTCGTCCTGCTGTTCGACGACGTGGAGGCTGCGTACGGCGCCGTCCTGAAGCGGCTCCAGCAGGCGCTGTACGGCATGTACGGCAGGCCGTACCTGCAGGCCTCTGAGGTGGACCGCGCGCTGGTGCTGCTGAGGGAGCTGTTGGCGGTCCTGACGCGGCCGGTGGGTGGCGGGATGGCGAGTTCGCGACCTTCGGGGCCTTTGAGGCAGCTGCATGCCCTGTCATTGAAAGCGCTGCGTGACGTGGAGCTTACGTTACACTGGTGTTGGAAGGGCAGCGACTCCCCCACAGAGCTCTCCGCGCTGCCGCGTCCCTCCCCGCCCGCACGCGTGGGCTGCGCTGCGCCGCTTGCCCGCCGGCACACACCCTCGGCCCGCACAGGTTTGACACCCCGTACCGTTCTGTGCCCGCATTTGGTCCGTGTGGCGCACGGTACACGCGGTCACGCAAGGCCTGAGCCGCGAGGCATGGGTGCATGTTTATATGCGTGCACAGCCGTAAAAATAATACATTGTGGTGTCTGTTTAAGGTCAAACACGGACAACGGGCCCAGGGAATACCGTTTGTGCCCGTGTTTGTCGCGCCGCCGTGCTCGCAGCTCGGAGGGGCTGGGGCCGCAGCGAGTGCTGACTGGAACGCCACCGCCGGAGGATATGGAGATGGAAGAGGAGGCGCCGGGCCCAGCGCACTCGCGGCCTCGGTTGTGGACCTGTTGGTGACCTGCTGCGAGGACGTCTGCTCCGCCGCCAGCCACTCCGCAGATGCCTTCCTGGAGGCGCATCCGCCGGTCGCAGCAGGTGCGGGCCGTCTGTCGTCCCACCTGGTCCGCATCCGCGGCGGGAGGGAGAGAGAGCGCTGGACAGTACTTTGCGCTGAAGGGGACAGCATCGGCATGGGCCGCCAGCGCATGCCGCTGCAATGGCGCCTGTTCGGCTTTGTGCGCGTGGGGTGGTTGATTTGGGAACATGGACATCCTGGGAGGTGGTTTGGAACCGCCTCGCCGATGACGGGGCTTGTCGCGCCCTGCGCCCTGCGCCCCGTCCCACGCCCGCTCCCCCTGCCCCTCCCCCCCCTCCCCGGCTCCCCCCTCCCGCCCGCCTCCCGCCCCCCCTCCCTCCCCCCCTCTACCAATGTCTACCAATTTCCTATACCCCCTCTCCACCCTCCCTGATCCCTCTCCCCGCTCCCCCGGTGCGCCTTGTGGCCGATCCCCCCAGGCGGCCTGGACCGCGCCGAGGCCGCGTGGGCCTGCGTGTCGCGGGGCCTGATGCTCACTTGCCGTACGGCGCCGTCTGCCGGCGGCGTCAGCAATGGCGGCACCGCCCCGACCACCCGCCGCCTGGCCACCGCCCTGCAAGCGCTGCTGGGCCGGCTGTGTCAGGCGCCGCTGCCGGCGGCCAGACACGCAGCCGTGGTGACGGGTATGCGGGTAAGCGTGCGCGCGGGCGGCCCCCCGGGATTGCAGGACACAGTGATTAATTATGATACGGATAATATAATTGTTGATGCTTGTGGCTTGTGATTAGTTATGATACGGATAATATAATTGTTGATGCTATTGTGGCTCTCGGTTCTTTGTTCCTGGTCGCTGTGGTGGCGCCTGTGACGGGTTCTCCCAAGACCTGCGGGGCCTCGAGTCCTTTCGTCGCAAGGACGGCGTGTTGGGTCTTGGGGTGTGCCGCAGGAGGCATGGCGCGCCGGCGTTGGGTTTAGGATTTTTGGCACGAGTCAGCACGAAGCCATGGCCGTCGTGGTTCACGCTGCGCTGCGCGACCAACTAGGGTACGGCCGTAGTAGTATCAAGCATTTTTTTTCAAACACACACGGCATGGCACGATGCGCATGAGAACCCTCCGCACGAGGAGCGCCTCGTCGCCGGGCCGGTTGGGAGTACGGCGCGTCGGGTCTCCGTTCTCGCGGTGGCCTCCCACAACCCCGCACGTCATGCGAGTGCCCTGTCCCGGAGGCCACGTCGCCGCGGCTTCCCTGGGATGCCCTCATCCTGCTCATGGTTGACAGCCTGAACCGGGTTTTGTTCCAACACGGTTGCAAGTCGATCAATATTTGGGTTCTCCAGGCCATAAATTCCTTAACTGCACATGCTAAACTTTGCTCAACGTTACCAAGGTTGATTACACGAGGGGAGCACCAAGCCATGCGAACCACCTTTTTGAGTTTTGTGGGACGTGTTCTTCTCTTCCCCCCTCCTGGTTCCCCGCAGGCCGCCACCGCCGCCGCAGAGGCGCTCCGAAACACCGCTGCCCTGTCCCCGGACGTTCGGACGTTGGTGGCCCAGCGCCTGGACGCAAGCGCGCTGGCGGCGGCGGCGCTCCGCGACGCCGCCGCCGTCGCGGCGGCGGCAGCGGCCGCCGACGCCAGCGTCGACGCCAAGGACGCTTCGCAGGCGCTGTCCGATGTCGAGGCGGCCAAGTGGCCACTGCTGGACGCCGCGACGGCCCTGGCGGCGCCAGGCGTGACGGCGCCGGTGACGCTGGCGGCGGGATCTGGCGGAGGCGGGGGCGGAGGCGGAGGCGGAGGCGTCCGGAGGGGGAGCTGCAGCGGCGGCGGCGGCGCTGCAGCCGCTGCAGTTGCCGGCGGGCTGCAGCTGAGTGTGGTCTCGGAGGTGCTGTCGCAGGCGGTGGCGGCGCTGAGCGAGTACCCGGAGGGGCAGGTGCTCCCGCTGCTGCGCTGCCTGAGGCGGTGCTGGGTGGCGGTCGCTCTGGGCACTCCCGAGCTGCAGGTACCCTAGGGGGAAGAGAGAGGGATGAGCCCGAAGCCGGACGCGCAAGGCCGACGTGCAACGCCGGGCTGCTGTTCGGTAGTGCCTGTTTTATAGAGGGTTTATTTTATATGATGCCTGTTTTATAGAGGCTGCCGTTCGGTAGTGCCCCAGAGCGCCGCATTCATTCGTGTACATGCGGTAGCCTCGCTGCGTACCGTATTACGCGGGATGACCGGTGTGTGGCAGAGACCTGTGGTACCGGCAACCGACCGCAGGACAACCATCCATCCCTGACTGACTGTGTGGCCACCCTTCTGTACGGCCACGCACGCGGGGCGTTTCCTCGCAGGCGGTGGCGGCGCGGGCACTCGGCGCTGACGTGGCAGCAGCGCCGGAGACGGGCCGCTGCTCCGAAACCGGCGCCGCCCCCGCGACGGCCTCCGCGGCGGCCGCGCTCCCCTTGGAGTCGCTGTGCTGGCCGGTGGTCCGGGCGCTGTGGAACGCGCTGTGCGCCACCCCGCGCCGCACCGGACCGCTGTGCGCCGCCTTCGTCAATACGGCGCTGCTGCCCAGCCTCTTCGTGCAGCAGGTGGGGGGCGGAACAGCCGCCCGGGGGCGGGGAGGGGGGCCGCGCCGGGCCGGGCCGGTCCGGGCCGACCCGCCGAGGGCTCTGCGCCACCAAACCGACCCAAAAAGCAGAACCGAAGCTGCGGCAGCGAGGCCGCGGCCTGGGGAGGGGGTGTACGGCAGCGGTGCTTGGATATCCATATGGGTCCGTACCCTGTAAATGTGAGCGGCCGCGAAGAAGACATACGCGTGGATCGGGTGGGGGGGGGCGGCACCCCGTTCGTGGGAGTGCGACGGGTTCAAGAAAACGGGGCGGCACCTTGGTCGGGTTGTCGGAGTTGGGCGTGTGTGCCGTACTACAGCACCCAATCTCCATTGCCCCGCCTGCGTCCCCCTCCCTCCCGCCCGTCCCCTCCCTCAGAGCGGGGCTCAGCTGGTGTCGCTGCACGGCCCCGGCGGGCCCTGCCGCTGGCTGCTGTCCCGGCTGCTGGAGTGGGGCGGCACCAGCTCGCGCTTCCTGCTGCTGCTGGCCTGCCAGCTGGGCTCCTTCCTGACGCTACAGCCGGCGCTGGTGGAGTGCTACAGCCGGGAGATCCAGCTGATCCTGCTGTGGGGCAGCCGCAAGGGAGGTGGGTCCCGCCGCGGTCGGGACGGACGGACGGACGGACGGGCTGTGCTCAATCGTAGTGGCGGGCGCCAATGCGCCCGCATGCGTCAGCTGTCCGTAGATGCCGTACACCGTGTTGAGTTGCGTGGTGACGACCCGCTGTGGTTTGCGGCATCAAAAGAAGAGAAGCAAGCCCGTTGTTTGTATCCGGGAGGTTTGAGGCCCCGACGGTTGGCGGCTGCTTTCCGTTTTCGGCGTCTGCAGTGGCTTGCAGGGTTGAGATCTCAGGGTTGAGATCGCAGGGTTGAGATCGCAAGCCAAGGTTCAGATTGCAGGGATGAGATCTCTGGTGGCGTCCAGACACTGCGTTTCCCGCCCGCCTGAGGATCCGAAGCGCTTGTCCGGGTGATGGCTCCCCGGGCGGAAGGCAAGAACGCGTCCGAATCTTGCGCCCTGAGGTCCGGGGCCCATGGGATCGTGCCACCAGCTTTCTTGCCTTCAGGATGGGCCACGGCAATCGACTCGTCCACCGCATCTTGGGGAGATGCGCGAGGGGGCTCCGCCCCCCTCTTGACGTCCCCACACCTGCGCCGCACACCCGCTTGGGGACTACTACTGTGCTCAAATCACCCCACCGCGGCGACCGACACACACACACACTTCTCACCTTTTTCCATAAGATTTGTGCCTTACTGTGCCATATTGTGCCGTACCGTGTCGTACCGTCCAGCGACGTACGACCCGGAGGGCCCCGCCACCGACGGCACCGAGGGCGAGGAGCTGGCCGCGGTGGCCGCCCCCGGCGACCCCGACCTGGTGTCCGGGGCCTCCCTGGGCACCGACGTGGCCCCCCGGGTGGCGCTGCTGTGCTGCATCCACCGGCTGGCGGAGAACGCCGGGACCGTGTGGCCGCCGCCGGCGCCGCCGGCTGGCGGCGGCGGCGGCGCCGCGGACAGCCTCGCTGGCATTGAGGCAGCCGCGGCGCCGGCTCCGCCGGCGCCGCGGCACGCATCTAGCAGCGGCAGCGGCGGCAGCGGCGGCGGAGGAGGAGTAGCAGGCGATGGGGGGCAGCAGCAAGCCGTGAGCCGGCGCCCGGTGATCGTCTTCGGCGACGCGTCCTTCTGTGACTTTGAGAAACCCGCCGCCAGCGGCGCCTCCGCCGCCGCCGCCTCGTCCCACTGCGCCAGCCACTCCGGGAGTCGGACAGCTGCAGCCGCCGCCGCTGGCGGCGGCGGCGGCGACGGCACCGCCGCCGCAGCCGCCAAACACGACGCTGGTCAAGACAACGACGCGGCCGACCTCGACGCGGCCTACGGCGCGCCGTCGCCTCGGGACCAGGCGGATCCGTCGCTGCTCGCCGGGCGGCTGCTGTGGCGGCAACTGCTGGCAGTGGCGCTGCACGACCCGCTGCTGTCCACCGACAAGGTCCGCAACGGCAGCGAGCTGCACCGCCAAAAGGTCCGGCTGTGGCAGAGCCTGGTGGTGCTGTCCAGCTTCGTGGCGCGGGAGGAGTGCGGGCCGGCGGTGGCGGGGATGCTGGCGCAGGTGAACGGCAACAACCCGCCCACGGTCAAGCAGTACATCGAGGCGGTGGTGGCGGCGCTGGTGCTGCGGGAGGTGAGGGGAGGGCGTCGGTGACGTTTCGCGATTTCGCTGTCTGTGTATTGACAAGGAGGGGAGGGCGTCGCCCATTCGGTGAGTGTTCGCGGTTTCGCTGTCTAGATTGGATGGATGCAGAGAGGGAGAGATGTAAGGGTTGGTGCAGTGGTGGTGGTGAACTCGGGGCGAGACGGACCAAGCGTCGGATGTGGGCAAGGGGGCCCCGGGGATGGGTTTGGTTGGAACGGCGTTTGCGGCTTAAGGTGGTTTTCGCTGCACCCCCCGGGAGGCGGGGGGAGGTGGGGCATTGTGAGCGCGGGCAGCTTTCGGTGCGGGCGGATGGTAGGTTGTGGGGCGACTTGGCTCTGCGCGGCCCCGCATGCCCTACCCAGATTGTTCTCCCGCCATGCGCGCCCTGCCTGTCCCGCGGGATTCCAACGCGCGCTCTGCTCTGCGTGTCTGCCCCGGCCTTTACGCCCCCCTCTCTCTCCTCCCCGTCCTCTTCCTCCCGTTCTCTTCCTCCCACTCTTTTCACCCTCCCCCTCCTCCCCCTCCTCCTCCTCCTCCCTACCTCGTCAGCACCGCGCTTCCTGTACATCCACCCCTCCTCACCCTGCCCCCGCCCTTCCATGCGCCCCGCCCACTCGCCGCTCCCTCCTCCCCCAGCCGTCCCTCCTGGAGTCGCAGGTCCTGCCGCTGCTGTCCAACTACAGCCGCCACCTCACGGGCCTGGGCTCCTACATCCTCATCGCGGCGCAGGTGCTGCTGCACTCCCCGCCCGCGATGCAGCGGCGCCAGCTGCGGCCGCTGCTGCTGGCGCTGTGCCCCTGGCTCATGTGCCACGGCCACAACGTGCGAACCTACGCGCAGCTTGTCATGTGGGCGCTGCTCAGCCGCTTCCCGCCGGAGGCGCCGATGTGGGCACACTCCATCGGTGGGTGGGTGGGTGGGTGCTGAGTGGGTGCGTGGGTGGTTGCGTGAGTGGTAGTTGGGAGGTTGGGCGGGTAGGTGGGT
Organism: Eudorina sp. 2006-703-Eu-15; assembly: GCA_003117195.1. Taxonomy (NCBI): domain Eukaryota; kingdom Viridiplantae; phylum Chlorophyta; class Chlorophyceae; order Chlamydomonadales; family Volvocaceae; genus Eudorina; species Eudorina sp. 2006-703-Eu-15. The sequence goes on along the minus strand of BDSI01000006.1, from coordinate 651,034 downwards.
GCGTGGGTAGGTGGGTGCGTGGGAATCGGTCGGAGGCTGGGCGAGTAGGTGGGTGGGCGGGTGGCGGGTGAAAATGAACAGAGAAGCCCAGAATGAGCCCGGGGACACCTAACCTGGGTGGGTGTTTGGGTGGGTAGGTGGTTGGGGACTCGGGGTGGGTGGGTTCGAGCACCGCAGCTGGCTGTGTGGTCAGATGTGCCGGACTCGGAGGGCGCGCTGGCAGTGGGCAGAAGGGCAGGTTCCGGGGGTTAGGCGCGAAAGAGGGGGGAATGGCTTTGGGAGGGGGGTGGGCGGGATTCGGGGATGTGCAGCTGTAGCGACAAAGTCCTTCCGCCGTGCCAGGTGCCACCCCCCCCTCCCCCCAACCCCCTTTCCGGCAACTAGGCAATGGCTCAACCTTCCACGGCACCCTCCCTCGCCGCCCCTCCGGCTCCCCTGCGGCTCCCCACCTCAGGCGACCTGGCCTACCTGCGGCAGATGCTGGGCTTCATGCAGACCAATGCGGACCTGGTGCGGCTGCGCAGGTGGGTGCGGGTGGGGGTGGGGGTGGGGGTGGTGGGGCGGGTGGGGCGGGTTGGGGGTGTTGGTGGGGCGGGTGGGGGAATGCGCAGGTTTGCGAGGCATGTGCATGTATACGGCAGCGCGTTTAGCGGGAAACCCGCCCGGCTGTGTGTGTGTGTCTGTGTTTGTTTGTGCGTCTCTGGTGTGTTCTGTTTATGTGATTAACATAAGTGAGCCGCGAGAAGACAAGTCCAGAGTGAGTGGGTGGGTGGGAAAGGCGTGCAGCGGGCCCTTCTGCAGACCGCGGGAGACGCCCTGCCTGCTTGCTGCCCTGTCTTCTCATTGCCTGACAAAACCGCAGCCACGATTCAGTTCAGTTCAGATCGTATACCCTATTGCATTAAACCCGTGATCCGTACCTCCCCCCCGGGCGGGCAACCCCCTTGGACTTGTCTTCTATTCACCCCCCCCCTTGGCTCACCCCCCACACATACCCACACGCGGCAGGAACATCGGGGACCCCATCCTGGAGTGGAGCCCCGCAGCGATGGCCAGCCCCTCCCGGGTGTTTGCGTCCGCCCCCGAGGGCGTCTGCCTGGCGGGTGCGTGTGCGCCGGGTGGGAGGGGGACCAGCGGGGAGAGGGCGGAGGGGTAGGGGGCGGCCACACAGGTACCGGGTACCGTACACGGGGCCCGCGACACGGGGAGATGGGCCCGCATGGAAACTGCGTCGAGCCGTCGACTGCATGGGGTCGGGTGCGGTCGCGTTGGCTCCCGCTGGGGGCGGCGTCGCACGACACCACATGGGCGGACAAGTGTGCCTGCTTGTTGCTTATTGCGTGTGGGATCCGCGCGCCACTCGCCGCTCGCCCGTCCCGCAACCACCGGGCGACGCCACGTTGAGCTCCCCAACAAACCCCGTCGACGTGCCGTCAGCGCCCGTGCGCGCAGCCGCCGCCGCCGCCGCCGCCGCCACAGCCGCCGCTGCCGCCGCTGCCACCGCCTCCTCCTCGCTCCGCCCACACCTTCCACCGCACAGCTCCCCCACTTCACTGACCCGCTTCCGGCCCCCCGGGGCTGCTGTACCTGGTATGTCGTGGACAAAGCAAAAGCACCCTGCCCCCCTGCCCCCGTCCCCGACACGAAGCACCCTGCCCCCATCCCCGACACGGCCAGGGTCGCCCATCGAGCAGTCCACCTTCGAGGGCGCCCCCTCCACCCTGGTGGACCGCATCCACGGGTTCCTCATCGCGGAGCGGCACCGACTGCGGGACGAGCTGTCGGACCGGGCGGTGGAGCGCGAGTACGCGCCGCAGGACCCATCCAAGGCGGCATCGGGAACAGCAGCGGCAGCAGCAGCAGCAGCAACAACAGCAGGTCTAGGAGGTGGCCGTGGCGGCGGCGGTGACGACGGCGTCGGGGATTTCCAGCGGAAGATAAGGCCGGAGGCGATGATGGCGACGCTAACGCTGCAGGCGCCCGGGGCGGCGGCGGCGGCGGCGGCGGTGGCCGCAGGCGGGGCCGCGGCGGCGGCGGCGCAGGGGTCCGGCGGCGCGGCCGTGGGGGCGGACGGGGAGGAGTACGGGCTGGCTGCGCTTCTGGACGATGAGGAGGACGAGACGCAGAACTGGAAGTGAGTAATGAGAAAGGGGGCGTGGGAGGCAGACCCCGGGAGCCTGGGAATGGCCCGCCCCCTCCCCTCCTCCCTTTCAACCCCGGTGCCTTGGCTTCTTGTTCCTCTCTACCCGATCTTCCTCCCTCCCTCCCTTTCCTGCTCCTGTAGCAGGAAAGGGTGTGGGACGAGGCATTGGGGCGTCCCCTCTTAACCAGTCGGGCCCCCCAGTCCACGTTTCGGTTCGGTGGGTTGAGTTCTTACCTTCCCGCCTCATAAAATCGCTACGCCCCCCCACCGCCGCCCTGCCCCGCCCCCAATGCGCCATGGCTCCCCCCCCTTTACCCCCACCCCCGGGTTTTTTTTTCCTTTTTTCAATTTCACACCCCCGGCCCCCGACCCACGGCCCCCCCCCAGGTCTGCCTCCGGCTCGCGGCAGCACCTGCGCCACGACGTGCTGCTGGTGGCCTCCCTGATAGACAAGCTGCCCAACCTGGCGGGGCTGGCCCGCACCTGCGAGGTGCTGGGGGCGGGGCGCCTGGTGCTGGCGGACCTGGCCGTCACCCGGGAGTCCGTCTTCACGTCCGTCAGCGTCACAGCGGAGCAGTGAGTGGCGGAGTGGGGGTACCGTATAGTGAGGGTACCCTAGAGGAAATTGGTAGACATTTTCAAACTGCGCTGCTGCCAGAGCGACGGTTCGACCGAGTGGTGGGGGCACAGACCAAGTGGGGCCGTGCGCGCGTAACCCGCTGTGAGCGCGTGTACGGCTGTGTGTGTACGGCTGTGCGCGCGTGTACGAACTGTATGTGTGTGTGGGGGGGGGGGAGGTGTGTGTGGGAGGGTGCACAAGGTCGTGGCGCGCCGACGCTGCGTTTATAATCTTGTCGCACCGAGCTTGTCCGGGTCAGGGGCCGCCGTGGGTCACCTCGGGTCGTTCCTCAAGGGTCAAGGCAAATGGCCGGCGTGGTCCTCTTCCCGTACCTGCCATATATGTCATATGCGGTGTAAGGTACCTGACGAGTGCGGGCCATCCCTGAGGCCCCCTTTTCTTGCCGACCCATGTCCTGTACCTCCCCTCCCCGCCCTCCCTGCCGTTTCACCCCTCGGCTGTGTGCTGCCCGGCCGCAGGTGGCTGCCGATGGAGGAGGTGAAGCCCGCGGCGCTGCTGGCATGGCTGGAGCGCAGGGCGGCGGAGGGGTGGGTGCCGGCGGCCGGGGCTGGGATGGATCGTGGGGGCGTGCTGCCGGGCGGGTCACTGCTTACGGGTCACTGCTTGCGGTAGGGAGCGGAGCCACCGCTGTGGTCACCCGGGGATCTGGATCAGCCAGGTGGGGGGGGGGCATGCGCTTTTGTCTGATGTCTGTCGCCCACAACCCATCGTGTTGGTGGTTGTGGTGAAAGGCAGAGATTCTGATACGCGAATTCCTGGCTGCACATGTACACTGTGCGTATGAACACGTGGTTTGCTGCCGTTTGCCGCTGCCATTTGCTGCTGCTGCTTGCTGCTGCTCCTGCTGCTGGTTGTGGTGTCCAGGTACACGCTGGTGGGTCTGGAGCAGACGGCGGAGAGCGTGCGACTGCCCGACTATCGCTGGCCCGGCAAGGTGGTGCTGGTGCTGGGCCGCGAGAAGGAGGGCATTCCACCCGAGGTGGGCAGGGGGCCGGTGGGAGGAGGGATGCAAGGTGGCGTTGGGGCGGTGGCGGTGGGCCGGTGGGGCGGTGGCGGTAGGCCCGTGGGGCGGAGAAAGGTGCGACCCAGATGAGAGGTGCCCGGCTTATGTTCCTCCTACGATTTCTGAGTAACTCTGGTTGTGCCCGGGTACGTTCTTGGTTTTGGTTTTTCGTTCAAACCCATCACGTTGGGCATCCAACGCTCCAACGCGTCTGCTGCACCGCTGGGGTTACCTTGGTAGCTACCGACAATGCCATCCATCTTCCCATCCCTTCATGGGCGCACTGTACCCTTCATCCACCCCGGTGCAGGTGCTGTCGCTGTTGGACGCCACATTGGAGATCCCGCAGCGCGGCATCATCAGGTCGCTCAACGTGCACGTCAGCGGGGCTATTGCGCTGTACGAATATGTACGGCAGATGCAGGTGCCGCGCATGACATGAGGGCACCGAGTCCGCCGGTAGTTCTCTGTTTAAACTTTCCGATGACTGCTGCATCAAGAGGCAGTCACGCGGCAGATGCGACGCATGCTGACACATTGACATTCGCTTTCATTCTACGAGGCATTCGGCAACGTCGAGTCAGGGTGATTTAGGGGCACGCAGCAATTAAACGTTGGCCTGCCGAGGCCCGTGGAGATGGAGACGGGATACACAGCCCGAGGAATCAGCACGTCAAAACTTTCGATGATGGTGGACTGGGGCAACGGTGATTATAATCAAATAAATCCATGAGAGGTGGTGTTGAGAAACACCGTGTGGTTTTGTGATAGTGATTGCGTGGCGAGGTCCCTTTACTGCGAGGTGAACTTGGTGACGGCCTTCGTGCCCTCCGACACCGCGTGCTTGGCCAGCTCGCCCGGCAGCACCAGGCGCACGGCGGTCTGGATTTCGCGCGACGTGACGGTGGGCTTCTTGTTGTAGCGGCTGAGCTTGGAGGCCTCGGTGGCGATCTTCTCAAACAGGTCATTGATGAAGCTGTTCATGATGGACATGGCCTTGGAGCTGATGCCGGTATCGGGGTGCACCTGCTTGAGCACCTTGTAGATGTACAGCTTGTAGGTCTCGCTCTTGGAAACCTTGGCCTTCTTCTTGGCCTTCTTCTCGCCCTCCTCGGCCCCGGCTGCGGGCTCCTTGGTCTTCTTCTCCTTCTTCGGAACCTTCTCCTTCTTCGGCTTCTTCTCAGCCTTGGGCTTGGCCTCAGCCTTGGGCTCAGCCTCAGCCTTCTCGGGCTGCGAGGCAGCCTTCTCCTCCTTCACGATCTTTGAGGGGGCCATTTCAACTCTCCTGATGTAGTTGAGAAAATAAAGAAAGGATTATGTTGTGACACCTAACGAAAACGCAAGGATATAAATTGAAATTTTCTATGACGGTTGGTGTCGCAGTGATCCATATCGTCCCAACGTGCAACGGAAGACGTTGCCCCACTGAGAAATGGACGATAACGCGGCATGCCAATAATATATAATTGCACAGGATGCAATAAATATTTAATGAGTCCTTTGGAAAGATCTTACATTACCTCACTTTCATTTTCCATCAGCTGCTAAATTGAAAATGGCCGGTCGTGGCAAGGGCAAGACTGCTGGCAAGAAGGCCGTGAGCCGCAGCTCGAAGGCTGGTCTGCAGTTCCCAGTCGGCCGCATTGCTCGTTACCTGAAGAAGGGCAAGTATGCTGAGCGCATCGGTGCCGGTGCACCGGTGTACCTGGCCGCTGTGCTGGAGTACCTGACTGCCGAGGTGCTGGAGCTGGCTGGCAACGCCGCCCGCGACAACAAGAAGAACCGCATCATCCCGCGCCACATCCAGCTGGCCATCCGCAACGATGAGGAGCTGGGCAAGCTGCTGGGCGAGGTGACCATCGCGTCTGGCGGTGTGCTGCCCAACATCCACGCCGTGCTGCTGCCCAAGAAGTCCAAGGGCAAGGCTGAGGACGGCTCGGCTGCCGTGTAAGCGAGGAAGGAGGCCTCCACGTGTCATCGAGCTATCAACCCAATCCGGTGTTTCTCAACACCACCGCTCCTTGGGACTGTTACTTGTATATTGTTGCAAAATTGCGAGGGCGGCATACGATGCGCGCAATCCGTGGTGCTGTATAACTTGGGGAGAAACAAGGACAGCACAGTCGGAACCAGTGCCATCTCGCACGCACCGGCTGTACATAGCTGGACGTACGACACTATGAGCGTGGAGGAGGGCTGCCCTCAATGACCTCAGACCCGAACCCAAGGCTGTGGGCAACATAGCACAACGTTTGAAAGGCAGAGGTCCCTTTTTCCTGCTTCCTAGGCGTTCTTTGCGTACCCCATGGCTCGTATGGGTAGTTGTACAGGTGATGGGGTTATTAAGCAAACCCCCACACACTAAAACACAACTTGCTGCATTGCTACGGTGGAATTTTTGTTTTGCTTATCGGAGTAAGGCGTATTAGTTAACATACGGCATCTCAGGTACGACAGAATGCGACCGCAACGGCCGCCTTGCGTCGTGAATCCGATCGTGAATCCGATCTCTTCGCAGGGGCAATCAGATCGCTCAGGGCACCACGGCTGTTTTCCAAGTTTTATGGACGGGCTGAAAACGTTGCCGGAAACAGCCATGGTGCCCTGAAGCGGATGAATTTTAGTCTTGTGAGATCGGCAATGCCCGGAGATACCGTCACAAGGAAGACAACCCGGAGATGCTATGCAGTAAGGCTGCAATGGGTCAGTTTGAGTGCATGAAATGTGTGTGTTTTACATAGTTGGGGGTGCACAACCCCATACCTGTATCACTACCCTTACGAGCCCTAGGCCCAAGGGCGCATTATATCGTGAACAATTTTGTCCCGAGCGCACCGGCCACGACATGCCCGATGATGCCAGGACCCAGAATTCCCCAACAGCCCAAGTATGGTGGTGTTGAGAAACACCGTGTTGGTTTGTTGCATGGTCGAGTCCAGCGGAGCTTAACCACCGAAGCCGTACAGGGTGCGGCCCTGGCGCTTGAGAGCGTAGACGACGTCCATGGCCGTGACGGTCTTGCGGCGAGCGTGCTCGGTGTAGGTGACCGAGTCACGGATGACGTTCTCCAGGAAGGTCTTCAGAACGGTACGGGTCTCCTCGTAGATGAGGCCGCTGATACGCTTAACGCCCCCGCGACGAGCCAGACGACGGATGGCGGGCTTGGTAATGCCCTGAATGTTATCACGAAGAACTTTGCGGTGCCGCTTAGCACCGCCCTTGCCAAGGCCCTTTCCACCCTTGCCGCGTCCGGACATTGTGACTGAAGAGTGTTTAAGGTTGTCGTTTGTGAGCTTGAGAGTGATGCTGCAATCTTCGACTCTCCTCTATTGGTTGATAATTTGTCAGCCTTTATATAGCATTCCGGGCCCGTGGTGCGATCCGGGTCGGCTCAGCGGGGTAACGGCCATCGTACTAACCGCATTTTCGGGTGCTTAGCCAAACAAAGTGTCCGGAAATGCGAAGGAATGGTAATCAACCTGCAGATCCAACATCTTTGATATCTTTATACTGCGTATCGGTTTCCATGGCCCGCACGAAGCAGACTGCCCGCAAGTCCACTGGCGGCAAGGCGCCGCGTAAGCAACTGGCCACCAAGGCCGCTCGCAAGACTCCCGCAACTGGCGGTGTTAAGAAGCCTCATCGCTACCGGCCTGGCACGGTAAGCAAGGACTCAAGGACATCTTGAAGGACTCAATCCGAGCTGTCGCGATGTAATCACGAGAGAGCTAAGCCTTGTCTCGCTGCCCTTCCCTGATAACAGGTCGCTCTGCGTGAGATTCGCAAGTACCAGAAGAGCACTGAGCTGCTGATTCGCAAGCTGCCGTTCCAGCGGCTTGTGCGTGAGATTGCTCAGGACTTCAAGACCGACCTGCGTTTCCAAAGTCAGGCCGTGCTGGCCCTGCAGGAGGCCGCCGAAGCTTACCTGGTGGGCTTGTTCGAGGACACCAACCTGTGCGCCATCCACGCCAAGCGTGTGACGATCATGCCCAAGGACATCCAGCTGGCCCGCCGCATCCGTGGCGAGCGCGCCTAAGGCAACGACTTATCACGACGTTAAACAACACGGTGTTTCTCAACACCACCATACCTTTGGGCCAGGGGCACTGATACGTGCGGACGTCAGGCATGCTGTAACGACGGACCCACTACAAGGCCGTTAGAACATAAAGAAACATGCCGGAAGCCGCACAACATCGGTCCAAAAAAAACTGTGCCAACCACCTACACGCACTGCCGCCATCAGCCGCAGATGAAATACACGCTGGCCAATCTACTAAATTACTGGTCTGGTGCAACTTTTTCACCTTGTACTGCCTTAGGTAATGCTGCCCATGTACCCGGTTGCCTGGCCTCCACACAGACTTCAGCAACATCATTATCTCGTAGTGCGACATGGCACGGGTCGGTGACCGGACAGATGTCGGCGCGTCGGGAGCCTGGGATGGCGCAAGCACATCGCGTATTTACCCCAGCGCGTGTGATAGTGTTTGTCTGTGCGACTGATACTGTTGACCTCGCGGGTCATCGGTGACGACCTCGCGGGTCTATCACCTCCCTACCATATGAAGGGCGCCAATGGTCCAGATATCACACATTCGCCCCCACCATCCGCGACCCACTACTCTGGAGCCACTGGACTTCGGCTAAGTACCCGGGCCTGACGGTACAGGGCCACGGCACACTATACGATTATTCTGCACCTTCAAGATGGGGTGCGTAGGCCCCACCGCTGACCAGCCCTTCCGCGGTACGCCTAGCTCTGCAATATCGTAGAGCCGGCTCCGACAAGTAGGGGGTCGGCTTCCTCGAAGCCGGACAAGTAGGGGGTCGGCTTCCTTGAAGCCGGAAAAGGGCGGGGCCCCCTACAATCCGTACAGGCCGCTTGCTTTACAACGAAAACTCTATTACCGCGCAAGAGTGTGAGAGAGTGAAAGGGTGCCATTGAGGGTGTCGTTGATGTTGAAGGTGGATCGGCGTGTATAGATTCAGCAAGCTCAAGCAGGTAGGTAGCCCCGAAACCAACCTGCAGTACACGGCGGTCATGGCATCTGCATTATCACTATCGTAACGCTAGTCGCCTCTGCACTACCACATCCGTCTGTCAAGCAGATGATCACAAATCAAGCTTGAAGCATTCTGGCCGTGAAACTGTCGTTGTTTGGTCCGTCGGCATGCTTGCAACCCTTCTGCTGCACGCGTGCAGCAGACGTGCACCTCTAAAGTTTGCGACAATAGTTACATAGCAATGTAAAGCAAAAGCAGGGTGCAAAAAAGTCGCGGTGAGAGCCTTACTTCGGGCCATCGGAACTGGAGAACTCCTTGGTACTCGGTATGCTATCCCTTTGCATCTTGAAACTTTGATTCAATACATAATGTTGAATTGTATTCATCTGGTAAAACAGAAAGGCAAATCTTGGTGTTGGTGGCATCTCGATGTTCAAACATCAGAACACTATGGAAGTTCAATTTAGCACGCGCCACCTGCCCCTAATCCAAGTATTCATCACGCGGCACCTGTTGCAACAAACATGAGCGCGAGAGGCGTTGGGTGAATGTTGACTCGGGTCCATGGAGACCGCGGAGCTTTACTTTGACCGTTTGTGCGCAAAGAATTTTTTTCAGCCAAACCAAAGTTACCTTGCAATAGAGGACAATTAATATGACAAACATTGCGAATTAGTTTAGCGGATAATGAACGTTTTGCCGTTAGCCACGCACGGCGCACGCACGCACACACACACGGACATGGGCAATCCTAGGGGGCGGGGCCCCCCGAACGCGCTTCGCGCTGGGGCCCCGCCCAAAAATCCGCCATTGCCCTCCGGGCAGCCAGCCCTTTAGTATTCTTCGTTTGCTCCGGTAAACCGTCCGCGGTCCTGGACTGGGCGACCCGGTCACATGTACGGCTTGCGTGAAGTGGCTGAACGCAAGGCTGTGGGGTCTAGGCAAAGAAGGGTACGCACCTTTCCGAACCGCGCGTCTCGTTGACAAGTGTGCTTCGACAACGTTCATTCATTCAAGGTGTGCTGCCGTGAGAGGGCCGACTCCTTAGACTTAAGGGTCATTCAACCGGATTGATTGGAGGAATCAGGTTGCAGTGGATTCGACCCACGCCATCGGTGACAGCTGTGGCCTCGTCATCACACTCGCCCAACACACTGCGATGGGTCCCAAATGGGCAACCACGCCACCGGGGTGGACCGGATGGGTACATCAACTCCAAAAGCATACCGGAAACCGCAAGTAATCCTGTGAGGACACTTCACAGCTGGTGCTGCTGCGGCGAGGCTGGCATCCGTGCTCCATCCCGTTCTGCAGGACTTCTGAGGGATCCTGTGTTGTGTAGGGCCGCCGTTCCATGCCTTTTATTCCGTTCTCTGCGCCGCGGGTCCTGGTCCCGGTCGGATGGCGGCTGGCGAGACGTTGATTTGCGATTGTGCTAATGAGGGAGGGCCTCTCGTCCAACGGCCGCCATGAATTGTCACGAGCCCGGCACGGTAGAGGACGAGTATCTTCTCCCTCGCGCAAATGCGGTGTTCTCGGGGGGTGGCGGTGGCTGGCATGCGGGTAGCCTGTGTGGACGACTGAACATCGTGTTCAGCTGTAATGGCTGTACTGCGTTGTTGTACGTGGCAACGGGGTACGGTATCTCCTGGTAGGCAACGGGTAACTACCCTCAGGTCGCAAGGATCATGTTTTCCTGCACTGAAAAGTTGTGACGATTGACAGGCCCCTATGGGTCAGCCCAGCGGTCAGCCATCACATCTCATGGTCATTTCGAAGGCTCAGGTGCCGTGCAGTGCCCACCCATGCATCGTCGGATATTATAACAACAACGAGGATGTGATAATGCCCATGTGTGTCCACGTCCATGGAGTCCATACAGACGTCATCATCCCACAAGTTTTGGCAGGCCGAGGTTTACTACCGTACCTACTCCCGTTGGTTCCGTATCGCGAAGCCCACCGATTCCACTCGCACGACATTCGCCTGCCCGCTCTTTCCCGCCCAAAGCTATGGTGGTGTTGATAAACACCGGGTTTTTGATGTAGTGACCGAAGCCAGAGGCCGTCGAAGGCAATCAATCGCCTTAGGCGCGCTCGCCACGGATGCGGCGGGCCAGCTGGATATCCTTGGGCATGATCGTCACACGCTTGGCGTGGATGGCGCACAGATTGGTGTCCTCGAACAAGCCCACCAGGTAAGCCTCGGCGGCCTCCTGCAGAGCCAGCACGGCCTGACTCTGGAAGCGCAGGTCAGTCTTGAAGTCCTGAGCAATCTCACGAACAAGCCGCTGGAACGGCAGCTTGCGAATCAGCAACTCAGTGCTCTTCTGATACTTGCGAATCTCACGCAGAGCGACCTGTTACCGTGGAAGGGCAGCGAGACAAGGCTTAGCTCACTCATTTTGACATAGCGACAACTTGGCTTGAGCCCCTCAAGATGTAATCTTGCTTACCGTGCCAGGCCGGTAGCGATGAGGCTTCTTCACACCGCCAGTTGCGGGAGTCTTACGAGCGGCCTTGGTGGCCAGCTGCTTACGCGGCGCCTTGCCGCCAGTGGACTTGCGGGCCGTCTGCTTCGTGCGGGCCATTGTCACAGAAGTTATCGTAAAGGTATTGGATAATGTTCTTGATTTGAACGTAGCGTTTCAACACATTTTGTTTGGCTAAGCTCCCGAAAATGCGGTTAGGACGATGACCGTTACCCCGCTGAGCCGGCCCGAATTTACACCTGGGCGCCCGGTCCAATTGCTGCACGACAACGCGCCACGGGCCCGGTATGCTATATAAGGGCTGATAATTTACTGTACAAGCACTGAACTTTCAGTAATTGCAACATCAATCCTAAGTCCTCAACCTCTCAATCAAAATAATCACAATGTCCGGACGCGGCAAGGGTGGAAAGGGCCTTGGCAAGGGCGGTGCTAAGCGTCACCGCAAGGTACTTCGCGATAACATTCAGGGCATTACCAAGCCCGCTATCCGTCGTCTGGCTCGTCGCGGTGGCGTCAAGCGTATCAGCGGCCTCATCTACGAGGAGACCCGCACCGTTCTAAAGACCTTCCTGGAGAACGTGATCCGTGACTCGGTCACCTACACCGAGCACGCTCGCCGCAAGACCGTCACGGCCATGGACGTCGTGTACGCGCTCAAGCGCCAGGGCCGCACCCTGTACGGCTTCGGTGGTTAAGCTCCCGGCCGGTGGACTCGACCATGCTACAAACAAACACGGTGTTTCTCAACACCTCCATCATTCTGGGTCCTGGCATCATCGGACTTGAAGCCTTTCCCCGTAGGACAGCTGGCACACATACACGGCGGCTGCATTCGCTCCGCAAATCATTCGTGCTATAGGACTGAAGAGTAAGCGAAATGCTTTGTGACCTGACCTTTTGCGACTCCTTTGTGTTATTCATTGCTCTGGAACAGCGGGCAATACCTGTCAAAGAGAAATGAGATTTCTCAAGTCCCCGCCAGTCGCCGTTAAAGATGTAAGCTGTGACTCGAGTGACCCTATGGATGGCCTGGCAGGGCCTTTGGAGCTGGTGGTCCTCAGGGGCCCGACAGAGGCCCGCACAATCGCGTTGCAGCACGGGATAGTCCAGGGACTGCAAAAGGGCTGCCAGGCAGGCCTTGCGATTGAGCTAAAGTCGACCGCGAAATACTTGAACATCTATCAGGTGAGAAATGCAAGGATATCAGTGGAGCTGACAAGGTTGGATTGCGCACATGTGACCGTCCCTGAAACAGCCGAGTCTTGCAAGGCTGACTCCGGACGTGGTCAAACACCCATTGCACGCTCGTGTGATGCGCTTTCACCTTGCTCATTTACACATTTCCTTCTCTCTCGACAGGCGCTAGCAGCAGGCATCGAGCTGGCGACGCTTAACTACAAGAACAAGCGGGACATGCCGGCGGCCCCTGTCTGTGTGCTGCTGTCGGATGTAACAACGTGGCGATTTTTCAGCCTTCAGGCGCTGGGGCCGTTCTGCAGCCAGCAGCGGAAGGTGGATGGATTGGTATTCACGTTGCACCCCCGAGGAAGCCCCGACAAGACAATGTTCCGCCTGTTCGACTGCGCTAGGGTACAAGTGGATCTTATTTCGGAGCCACCATCCCACGTCGGAGTTGTGGAGGTAAGATATGTGCTGTGTGTTTCGGATTCCTTGGTCTGCCATGGACGGTTCGTCCAATGCATGCTGACTCTTGCAGCTCAGTGCTGCAGTGTATGCGCGTACCATGGGATCAGCATTATGAAATTTGCTTGCAGCTTTCTTTGCAAAATGCCGTCACAGCACCAAATCGCTACTTCAATTCATACAATAGGAGTGATAGGGTTTACAAAGCTGTAACTGGCGTGTTTCGTAACGACGAACGCTGCATATAAGTAAAGGCTGCGGATAATGGTGACAGCTTTGGGTGACGACAATTGTTAACTGTAAGTTATCATGGAAATGGTGAAATTATGTTGCCGCAACTAATGCAAGTGGTCGTCTGTTGCATCCACAAATTCACGTTTAAATTTCTCTACGACGCACCCTTTAGGAAAGGGCAACCGAAGATACGAACGGACGCCGTATAACAAAGTTAGGGCACCGTATCTTTGCGGAAATGGGTTTCCTAAGTCTTCTATTATATTACCTTGCGCAAAGTTGGACACTTTAAGGTAACACACACATAATACGCTGAAAGGAAAAGTGTAGCTCTTGGCACTGACCACTATGCGTTATGCAAGTAACCAGTGAACATGAAGCGATCAGCCACTGCGAGTCCTGGCAGTGACCGCAGCAAAAAATCAGGAGGGGGCGGTTTGTCCTCGTTGAAGTCCCTTGCAGCATTTGAGGAGTCCTATGGTATACTTCCAAGCGTTTTCGTTAACGACGCTGCACTCTTCGGCAGTGGGGAGCAGCTCGCGAAGCCTGTGCCTCAACTTGCCCCCACGGTCAAGACCGCCCTGCTGCAATTGCTGGCTGTCGCCGTGAACATGTTTCGTCACGTCATCTTCACCGGCAGCCGCGAGAAGCCGCTCTATCTGTTCTTCGCCATGTTGATCTTTTCGCTTCGCCATGGCTCTCTAGTCATTTCGTCCTCCGGACTTTGTGGCAACGAGGACGAAGGGGGCAGCAGCGACGGAGAGGGCAGCAGCGACGAGGAAGGCCACCGGAATCAACAAGGTAGCAACGATCAAGAAGGCAACGAGGACGTGGAAGAAGAGGGTAAGGCGTTGCCGGGTACACGTCTCCTTGCACGTCGCCTTTGAGGTTTATCAACAATGCGGCTGCTTTGGCATCTCCTGCGGTCGTGGTCCCTGCTCGGTTCCTGGGGCGACCCCTGGTCAACAGAGCTGCTTTCGACATTTTCTTGGCGCACGAGGAGGATATCCGTGGCGGGAATGCAAAGGGTAGGTCACGATGATATACTTACAGTTGAAGCTCTCTTGTCCCCCAAGAGGGGGCGGCGGAGGGGCGGGCTGGCATCGGCGTGCAGCCAGGCGCCGACACGGCTGGCACACATACACAGTGCACACATACACAGTGCACGGCGGCTGCATTCGCTCCGCAAATCATTCGTGCTATAGGACTGAAGAGTAAGCGAAATGCTTTGTGACCTGACCTTTTGCGACTCCTTTGTGTTATTCATTGCTCTGGAACAGCGGGCAATACCTGTCAAAGAGAAATGAGATTTCTCAAGTCCCCGCCAGTCGCCGTTAAAGATGTAAGCTGTGACTCGAGTGACCCTATGGATGGCCTGGCAGGGCCTTTGGAGCTGGTGGTCCTCAGGGGCCCGACAGAGGCCCGCACAATCGCGTTGCAGCACGGGATAGTCCAGGGACTGCAAAAGGGCTGCCAGGCAGGCCTTGCGATTGAGCTAAAGTCGACCGCGAAATACTTGAACATCTATCAGGTGAGAAATGCAAGGATATCAGTGGAGCTGACAAGGTTGGATTGCGCACATGTGACCGTCCCTGAAACAGCCGAGTCTTGCAAGGCTGACTCCGGACGTGGTCAAACACCCATTGCACGCTCGTGTGATGCGCTTTCACCTTGCTCATTTACACATTTCCTTCTCTCTCGACAGGCGCTAGCAGCAGGCATCGAGCTGGCGACGCTTAACTACAAGAACAAGCGGGACATGCCGGCGGCCCCTGTCTGTGTGCTGCTGTCGGATGTAACAACGTGGCGATTTTTCAGCCTTCAGGCGCTGGGGCCGTTCTGCAGCCAGCAGCGGAAGGTGGATGGATTGGTATTCACGTTGCACCCCCGAGGAAGCCCCGACAAGACAATGTTCCGCCTGTTCGACTGCGCTAGGGTACAAGTGGATCTTATTTCGGAGCCACCATCCCACGTCGGAGTTGTGGAGGTAAGATATGTGCTGTGTGTTTCGGATTCCTTGGTCTGCCATGGACGGTTCGTCCAATGCATGCTGACTCTTGCAGCTCAGTGCTGCAGTGTATGCGCGTACCATGGGATCAGCATTATGAAATTTGCTTGCAGCTTTCTTTGCAAAATGCCGTCACAGCACCAAATCGCTACTTCAATTCATACAATAGGAGTGATAGGGTTTACAAAGCTGTAACTGGCGTGTTTCGTAACGACGAACGCTGCATATAAGTAAAGGCTGCGGATAATGGTGACAGCTTTGGGTGACGACAATTGTTAACTGTAAGTTATCATGGAAATGGTGAAATTATGTTGCCGCAACTAATGCAAGTGGTCGTCTGTTGCATCCACAAATTCACGTTTAAATTTCTCTACGACGCACCCTTTAGGAAAGGGCAACCGAAGATACGAACGGACGCCGTATAACAAAGTTAGGGCACCGTATCTTTGCGGAAATGGGTTTCCTAAGTCTTCTATTATATTACCTTGCGCAAAGTTGGACACTTTAAGGTAACACACACATAATACGCTGAAAGGAAAAGTGTAGCTCTTGGCACTGACCACTATGCGTTATGCAAGTAACCAGTGAACATGAAGCGATCAGCCACTGCGAGTCCTGGCAGTGACCGCAGCAAAAAATCAGGAGGGGGCGGTTTGTCCTCGTTGAAGTCCCTTGCAGCATTTGAGGAGTCCTATGGTATACTTCCAAGCGTTTTCGTTAACGACGCTGCACTCTTCGGCAGTGGGGAGCAGCTCGCGAAGCCTGTGCCTCAACTTGCCCCCACGGTCAAGACCGCCCTGCTGCAATTGCTGGCTGTCGCCGTGAACATGTTTCGTCACGTCATCTTCACCGGCAGCCGCGAGAAGCCGCTCTATCTGTTCTTCGCCATGTTGATCTTTTCGCTTCGCCATGGCTCTCTAGTCATTTCGTCCTCCGGACTTTGTGGCAACGAGGACGAAGGGGCAGCAGCGACGGAGAGGGCAGCAGCGACGAGGAAGGCCACCGGAATCAACAAGGTAGCAACGATCAAGAAGGCAACGAGGACGTGGAAGAAGAGGGTAAGGCGTTGCCGGGTACACGTCTCCTTGCACGTCACCTTTGAGGTTTATCAACAATGCGGCTGCTTTGGCATCTCCTGCGGTCGTGGTCCCTGCTCGGTTCCTGGGGCGACCCCTGGTCAACAGAGCTGCTTTCGACATTTTCTTGGCGCACGAGGAGGATATCCGTGGCGGGAATGCAAAGGGTAGGTCACGATGATATACTTACAGTTGAAGCTCTCTTGTCCCCCAAGAGGGGGCGGCGGAGGGCGGGCTGGCATCGGCGTGCAGCCAGGCGCCGACACGGCTGGCACACATACACAGTGCACACATACACAGTGCACGGCGGCTGCATTCGCTCCGCAAATCATTCGTGCTATAGGACTGAAGAGTAAGCGAAATGCTTTGTGACCTGACCTTTTGCGACTCCTTTGTGTTATTCATTGCTCTGGAACAGCGGGCAATACCTGTCAAAGAGAAATGAGATTTCTCAAGTCCCCGCCAGTCGCC
Organism: Eudorina sp. 2006-703-Eu-15; assembly: GCA_003117195.1. Classification (NCBI taxonomy): domain Eukaryota; kingdom Viridiplantae; phylum Chlorophyta; class Chlorophyceae; order Chlamydomonadales; family Volvocaceae; genus Eudorina; species Eudorina sp. 2006-703-Eu-15. Next base: position 634,314 of record BDSI01000006.1, on the reverse strand, counting down.
GTTAAAGATGTAAGCTGTGACTCGAGTGACCCTATGGATGGCCTGGCAGGGCCTTTGGAGCTGGTGGTCCTCAGGGGCCCGACAGAGGCCCGCACAATCGCGTTGCAGCACGGGATAGTCCAGGGACTGCAAAAGGGCTGCCAGGCAGGCCTTGCGATTGAGCTAAAGTCGACCGCGAAATACTTGAACATCTATCAGGTGAGAAATGCAAGGATATCAGTGGAGCTGACAAGGTTGGATTGCGCACATGTGACCGTCCCTGAAACAGCCGAGTCTTGCAAGGCTGACTCCGGACGTGGTCAAACACCCATTGCACGCTCGTGTGATGCGCTTTCACCTTGCTCATTTACACATTTCCTTCTCTCTCGACAGGCGCTAGCAGCAGGCATCGAGCTGGCGACGCTTAACTACAAGAACAAGCGGGACATGCCGGCGGCCCCTGTCTGTGTGCTGCTGTCGGATGTAACAACGTGGCGATTTTTCAGCCTTCAGGCGCTGGGGCCGTTCTGCAGCCAGCAGCGGAAGGTGGATGGATTGGTATTCACGTTGCACCCCCGAGGAAGCCCCGACAAGACAATGTTCCGCCTGTTCGACTGCGCTAGGGTACAAGTGGATCTTATTTCGGAGCCACCATCCCACGTCGGAGTTGTGGAGGTAAGATATGTGCTGTGTGTTTCGGATTCCTTGGTCTGCCATGGACGGTTCGTCCAATGCATGCTGACTCTTGCAGCTCAGTGCTGCAGTGTATGCGCGTACCATGGGATCAGCATTATGAAATTTGCTTGCAGCTTTCTGTGCATATCGCGTGGTGGCATTGCATGGTGAGGTACTGCATGGTGCTGTCCAGGTGATGTACCGGCTCTACACGGCCATGTACCCGGATGAGGACATCAACAACTTGCCCGACATCGTGGCGCGTGGCAACGCGGAAGCTGCCGATGCTGCAGCGAAGTGGGTGGACAAGGTCTTGGACTCAGAGCGCAAGGCTGCGGAGGAGCTGATTGAGCTCGAAGTGGAGAAGCGCAAGAAGGCGGAGGAGCTGATTGAGCTCGAAGTGGAGAAGCGCAAGGAGGCGGAGGAGGCCGCCAAGGCGGCGGCGAAAGACAGGGACGATTTGGCCCGTCAGCTGGAGGAGTTGCGGGCTCAGTTCGGAGTTCCAACCGGAAACGTCCCAGTCGCCTCCGGATCACGTGTTGGGGGCAAGAGTAAGCCGGCCGGCAAGGCGCAGGCAGGTCAGAGAAAGTAAGGCAGGTGATATTGTCAGGTCAGACAGACGGGTGCATTATGTGGTGACGGCAGCGCCGACGACATGGTGCAGCGGGACGTGTACGGCTGCCCTCCGTACGATGATGACATGCGGCCGCTGCCGTACCCGGGTCACACCAACGGGCCCGTGCCGTGCCTGATCGGTGGGGCGGGGCTGCCGGCGCGGGTTCGTTTTCGGGTTCGGGTTCGGGTCTGGCCAACGTGGCGGCCACGCTGGTCAATCTGATGGGCCTGGAGGCGCCCGAGGGGGTGTTTGAACCCAGTCTGGTGGACGTGCGGTGACGGCGTGTGTTTGTGCCTGTTTAGCAAAAGACCCGCCCGAACCACCCAGATTCAAGCAGGCCTCCTGTGCCTGTACAGAGGTGCAGCGGGACGTGTACGGCTGCCCTCCGTACGATGATGACATGCGGCCGCTGCCGTACCCGGGTCACACCAACGGGCCCGTGCCGTGCCTGATCGGAGGGGCGGGGCTGCCGGCGCGGGTTCGGGTTCGTTTTCGGGTTCGGGTCTGGCCAACGTGGCGGCCACGCTGGTCAATCTGATAGGCCTGGAGGCGCCCGAGGGGGTGTTTGAACCCAGTCTGGTGGACGCGCGGTGAGGGCGTGTGTTTGTGCCTGTTTAGCAAAAGGCCCGCCCGAACCACCCAGATTCAAGCAGGCCTCCTGTGCCTGTACAGAGGTGCAGCGGGACGTGTACGGCTGCCCTCCGTACGATGATGACATGCGGCCGCTGCCGTACCCGGGTCACACCAACGGGCCCGTGCCGTGCCTGATCGGTGGGGCGGGGCTGCCGGCGCGGGTTCGTTTTCGGGTTCGGGTTCGGGTCTGGCCAACGTGGCGGCCACGCTGGTCAATCTGATGGGCCTGGAGGCGCCCGAGGGGGTGTTTGAACCCAGTCTGGTGGACGTGCGGTGACGGCGTGTGTTTGTGCCTGTTTAGCAAAAGACCCGCCCGAACCACCCAGATTCAAGCAGGCCTCCTGTGCCTGTACAGAGGTGCAGCGGGACGTGTACGGCTGCCCTCCGTACGATGATGACATGCGGCCGCTGCCGTACCCGGGTCACACCAACGGGCCCGTGCCGTGCCTGATCGGAGGGGCGGGGCTGCCGGCGCGGGTTCGGGTTCGTTTTCGGGTTCGGGTCTGGCCAACGTGGCGGCCACGCTGGTCAATCTGATAGGCCTGGAGGCGCCCGAGGGGGTGTTTGAACCCAGTCTGGTGGACGCGCGGTGAGGGCGTGTGTTTGTGCCTGTTTAGCAAAAGGCCCGCCCGAACCACCCAGATTCAAGCAGGCCTCCTGTGCCTGTACAGAGGTGCAGCGGGACGTGTACGGCTGCCCTCCGTACGATGATGACATGCGGCCGCTGCCGTACCCGGGTCACACCAACGGGCCCGTGCCGTGCCTGATCGGTGGGGCGGGGCTGCCGGCGCGGGTTCGTTTTCGGGTTCGGGTTCGGGTCTGGCCAACGTGGCGGCCACGCTGGTCAATCTGATGGGCCTGGAGGCGCCCGAGGGGGTGTTTGAACCCAGTCTGGTGGACGTGCGGTGACGGCGTGTGTTTGTGCCTGTTTAGCAAAAGACCCGCCCGAACCACCCAGATTCAAGCAGGCCTCCTGTGCCTGTACAGAGGTGCAGCGGGACGTGTACGGCTGCCCTCCGTACGATGATGACATGCGGCCGCTGCCGTACCCGGGTCACACCAACGGGCCCGTGCCGTGCCTGATCGGTGGGGCGGGGCTGCCGGCGCGGGTTCGTTTTCGGGTTCGGGTTCGGGTCTGGCCAACGTGGCGGCCACGCTGGTCAATCTGATGGGCCTGGAGGCGCCCGAGGGGGTGTTTGAACCCAGTCTGGTGGACGCGCGGTGAGGGCGTGTGTTTGTGCCTGTTTAGCAAAAGACCCGCCCGAACCACCCAGATTCAAGCAGGCCTCCTGTGCCTGTACAGAGGTGCAAGGAAAAGCAACCAAGAACCACCAGCGCCCAGCCTTCATAGCAGCCAAATTACGCACTGAAAAGAAGCCAGGGACCACCAGCGCCCAGCCTTCGTAACATTCAAGGCACACAAATAACGCGAATGCGAACGAAAAAATGAACGTCAGGAATGTCAAGCAGGTGTGGATCCCACACGCTGAGAATCACAGGAGCTCATGGGCCGGGAGACCCGGGTGGAGAGTCGACGTCCGGAGGCCTCGAGAGGACGACACGCCCCGACACCCCGCACAGAAAAGGGTGAACGGACGGCACGGAATTCCAGTTCCGCGGGGGCAGACCGAGCGCCGCAAAGGACGCGAGACGGGCCCAAAAATCCGCAGCGACCTCCACAGATATCGAAACAAGGCATGCACGCGAAAGAGCCGTGACACATGGTACATGCGTTGACGGCCGCGCTCGATGGCCGCCAGGGCCGCCAAAGCCACCACATCCCATACAACCTGCCGGACACCCGGCGGGGCGACCACGAGCCACAGGTGGTGTCGGGCAAACACAGCGTCCAGGGCGCCCACAGCAGCCCCCATCGCAACCCCCATCTCTTCACGCAACGACCGCGCAACAAAGCAGTCCCAAAACAAGTGGCGCCGAACCCAGCACGCGCCACGCCCAGTGATAGGTGCGCCACAGGGGCACGTCGTGGCCGCCCGCAAGCTAGCACCCTGCGCCCGCGCGGCGTGGGCCGCGACCATCGGGAAGCCCACGACGCCATGCAGCGCGAGTCGCCAGAGCGGTTCCTTGTGGTAGTTCTCCCAGCGCAGCTTCCGAAGCGCAGCCCGGAAATCAGCCAGGGCAGACGGCGGGACCGGCAAGGGGCCGTAGGGCATCCGCCACGTAGGCCTGGTGCCGGGCCGCGAGCGCGTGTAGGGACGGCACCGCCTTGACAGTGAGAGTCAGCACTCAGCAGCGGCACAGGCGACCGTTGACCGGCTGCCATGCCAAAGCGCGGAGCAACGCACGCCAGGCGTCAGGCACCGCTGGAGCAACTACTGAACCCGCGAGCACCCCCCGAGCGGCCGCCACCCAGCTGACCGGTAGGTGGCGAAGCAGGGCATCCAAGTCGTCAGCCACCTGCACGCCAAAGACCTCCAGAGCCGCCCCGAGCTCCTGGTAGCCGAGGACGCCGCGGAGGATGCGACGTCGCAACTCAAGCGTGCACCCTCGCGCGACGCGAGGGGAGGGAAGCTCTCCCCGCTGGCGCATAGCAGCCAGGGCGGCCCGGACTCGCAACAAGCGCGGACCAGCAACGGAGCGCCACGCCGACGGTGGTGAGGCCCCGCAGCGAGAACAGGACGGGGAAGTGGGCCTCCAGGCAGCGCCTATCCGGCGCCAGGAGGGCGGGGTTGCCCCACAGTGGGGCCACGAAGCGCCACGGCCCCGCGATGGAGTCCGGATCCAGGAGGACAGGCGGTCCCAGCGGCGCGACGGCGCCCAGGAGACGGGTGAAGGCCGTGTTACCCGCCGGCGGACGCGCCCCCAGCACCCGGCCATCGTGTGAAGCGAGTAGGCAGAGGGGGTGCGCCGCGGGGTGGCATCGGCGAAGGAGTTATAGAGCGAGTACCGGCCAGGGGGGGTCGGCGGCGAGCAGGCCGCAGGCCCCCATCACACACCGAACCGCAGCCACCGCATGCCGGGCCCGAACGTGTGCGTGCAGGGGCAGGAGGCCGAAGCCCCCAAGCACGGGCGGCAAGGCCAGGAGGTCGGGGCCCACCCCGGGAAGGCCACCTTACAATCGGAACCCGCCCCTCCCTCCCTTTGGTTGTTGGCGGGCACTCCGTTAATCGCAATTCGTTGATAGGTATCTCGGCGAAGGAACAGTACTTCTTACGCATGTACCTTCTACAGAACGGGTTCACGGGCTAAGTTGCGGCAGTTGTGGCGGTTGTGCATATATGGGAATCGGCCGCGCGGGTAGGTCAACGAACGATTTGTGGATCGAGGCTGGCGTGCGACCACACAGACCGACCGACCGAAACACACCCACGGACATTCCATTGTTCTGCTGAACCATATCCAGGACGTCACCCGTCACACCCGGGCGGGAGCAGGCGGGAGGCAGCCGTAGTAACCAGTACCAGGTGGACCCGTAGCCCCGACCGGGCGTTCCAACAGACCCGCCGAATCACATGGCGGGGAGGGAGCTGTGTGGGGGTGGGCTGCTTGATTTGTTCTTATTCGCCCGCCCTCCCCCACGTCCGGCCCCCAATATGTCGTACGGCAAACCCAGGGCGATGACCCGGCGCCAATGCCATCGTTGGCGGCTCCAGGGACAGCCCCGGAGGCGGGGCGCGGGGGTGGCGGCGGGGGCGGCGCCGATCCCCGTCAGCACTGGGCCTACGGCCGTCGCGCCCGCTCCCGAGGAGATCTGGGATCCGGACCCGGAACCAGAGGACGAGCTGGTGAGTACAACGGTGGTCAGTACGGCAAACGGCCGTGGAGGCCCTGGTCCCGGCGGCAACCGCGGGTGTCTCGCTGCCCTTCCCCCGTGCTGCTACGGAGCGATGGGTGGCTGCCCTCCCGGGGTAACCCACCCAACCCACCCTAGACCCACACGGATGTACGGCACGGGGTTTCATGTCGGGTAGACGCCCGAGCGCCGGAGGGGCCTCCGCCCCCTGCTACCTTCAGCCCTGAAAGTAACACCAATCATTTCTCAGTGATTGCATGCACACATAGACGCCACGTTGCAATTCTAAACACATAGACGCCACCTGAACCCGCCGTTGCCTCCTGCCAACCCGCCGGCCCCTTTGCCAATCTGGACGCAGTCCGACTGGTCGGTGGTGAAGCGGGCCTGGGATGCGCACGTGCTCGGACAGGCGCCGTACAAGTTCACGGACGCGCTCACGGCGGTCATCAAGCTGCGGGTGAGGGTAACGGGGTGAGGGGTGAGGGTGAGAGGGGGTTTGCGCGGGTTGGCTGCAGGGGGCCTCCCGGGGAGGCGGCCGTGATGGGCCCTGACGCGCATTGGGGGCCAACGGGTGAAGCAAATGAGGACTTGCGGGTGACTCCAGGGGCCTGGAGATTCGCGGTTGGGGATCAGATGTTGGTGGTCTTAGGGGGCCAAGAGGGGGGGCTGAGGCGGGGTTATGAAGGGCTGGCAAGGGCGCGGAGAGGGAGTTGCCAGGTCGGGGGTTAGGGCTTAGGGGGTTGCTTTTTGGGGTATGGGAGTGGGGCTCTGTAACGTGGTGCGCGGTCGTGACTCCGGGGGTGAGGGGTTGAACGTATATGTCTGCTCGTCTCTTGCCGTACAGGGCTCCGAAACCGCGCCCGTGCCTGATCAGCACCTGGAGCCCTTCGTCATTGTCGAGAAGCAGCAGGAAGAAGAAGAGGATGGTGATGGGTACGACAGCGACGAGTACGACCAGCGATGATGACGACGAATTCGAGAGCGACGATGAAGATGCGGGCGGCGACGGACTTCAAGCCGGGGACACGAGCAGTCGCCGCGGCCGCCGCCGCGCCGCGGCCGCCGCGCCCCGCAGCGAGCCCCGACCCGTGGGTCTCATCGAGGACGGCGATGCCGTACTTCTGTTCAACTTCCGCGCGGACCGGATGGTTCAGCTAGCTGCGGCGCTGGAGGCCCCCGAGGGGGCGGGGGAGGGCGCGTTCAGCGGCTTCGCGCGGGGCCAGGTGCCGAAGGTGAGGGGCCGTGAGGGGCCTAGAGGGGCCTTACGTCTTATGGCTCCATGACCTACTCAGCGCCACAATCCCCTCGGCTCACGCACCCCCTTCGACTACGCACCTCTCTATTCCATTCCAACAGGACCTAACAGTGGTGGGCCTTACACAGTACGACAGGACCGCCCGGCTGCCACGGCACTTCCTCGTGGGCCCCCCGCGGGGCCGGGGCCAGCGGCTGCTGGGCCGCTTCCTGGCCGCCAACCAGCTGCCCAGCCTGGCGGTGGGGGAGGCCGCCAGCGGGGGCCACCTGACATTCGGCTGGGCGGGCCTCTCGTCCGGCAAGCTGCACGACAAATTGGACGAGCACATCATGGTACGGGTACGGTAGGGGGTGCGGTTCAACGGCGCAGTGCGCAGCGCAGTTCGCAACTCGTGTCGACGGGCGGGGTCTGGTAGGGGTGGGGTGTTGCTGCTGTGCCCCGCAGCGCAGCGCAGCGCGGTTCGCAGCGCGGTTCGCAGCGGGGGGGGGGCCCTCGCCCCCCCTCGCCCCACTCACCTCCTACCTACCACCTACCACTGCCACCTCCTCCATCAGGGTTCTCCGGTCTGTACAGGGTGGATATCGTGCCCCACTTGCCCTCACCAGTCTACCACCTGCCCTCGTCCCCCTGATGCCGCCGCGCTCCCTGCCCCGCCGCAGCTCCCCCCCTCGGGCAAGAGCGAGCCAAGCAAGGTAACCGCCCCCAAGGCACCTCTGCTCGCGGCGGCGGTGAAGGAGGCCCTGACCGTGGGTGGAGGTGGAGGTGGAGGTGGGCAGGTCCCCCGGCTGGTGCGAGTGCTGCTGGCGGATCCGGATCTGGCGGCACATACGGGTGAGGGATGGGGCGTGGGGTGAGGTGGGGGGGTGACTGGGTGAGGGTGAGGGGAGGAGGAGGTAAAAACGAAAGAAAAACCAGCCGGGGAACGAACCCGGGCACACCCCCAAGTACTCGGAATGCTTGCGTGGCGAGGTACCGGTACCTGCATGGCAGCGGAGTAACGGGAGACGGTGCGGCGGCGCGGCCGCGATGCCGCCGGGTGCAGCAGCAAGCGAAGCGAAGTGCGCGTCGCGGACCCGACCGGGATGGGGAGATGGGGCGGTGGCTCATTTGCGGGAGAGGTAGAAGGGGTGGGTACGAGGGACGGGGTGCTGCGTGCGCTAAGCGAGCCCTTCTTTTCTCCCCCTCCTTCACCACCCGCACTCCTTGCCCAACCGTCAACCCCCAACCACAACCCCTTCAGGCGATCTGGCTGCGACCCTCCGCGCATGCGTGGCCGTGGACGCTGCCGTACGCGACCTCCTGTCCGCCGTTGACGCGGTCAACGGCCGGTGGCTGCTGACGTCAGACCACGGCAGCGCCGACGACATGGTGCAGCGGGACGTGTACGGCTACCCTTTGTACGACGATGACATGCGGCCGCTGCCGTACCCGGGTCACACCAACGCGCCCGTGCCGTGCCTGATCGGCGGGGCGGGGCTGCCGGCGCGGGTTCGGTTTCGAAACGACATTGGGTCTGGCCAACGTGGCGGCCACGCTGGTCAATCTGATGGGCCTGGAGGCGCCCGAGGGGGTGTTTGAACCCAGTCTGGTGGACGCGCGGTGAGGGCGTGTGTGTGTAAAAGATAACTGAGCCGCGAGAAGCGAAGTCCAGCGTAACAGGCGATGTAGGCCAAGGAAGTAAATGACACCCGAAATACCCGGAACCCGAAACTCGTGCGTGTGTAATGTAATGTAACCGTTACCGTGTGTGTGTGTGTGTGTAGCAATAGACCCGCCCGAGCCACCCAGGTGTAGCCGAGAAGTGTGTGGGTGTGGGAGTGGGTGTGGGTGTCACTGTGGCAGGCGGGTCACCTCGGTAGGTGTGTGTTGAAACCGCATAACCATTACTCGCTACGAGGTATCCGATGCAACAAAACAGGTCCGCGATCGCCGGGTCGCAGCCGATCGTGTTGGAGCCGTCGACAGTGTCCTACCTGTGCAGACTCCCAGATATCTTTCAAACCCCCGATGACTGGAGAAAACCTGCTGCAGTCCGCGACATCCAAGCAGCCGCACGCAAGCAAAGCGCGCTGCAGCTGCTCCAGCGGACCACCTTCCTGCAAGTGTACGACGTCATCAGTACCACAACAACCAAAACCGAGGGAAAACCCTCTGTCCGTCCGCGACACCCAAGCAGCCGGACGCAGTCAGCTTCTGCGGCTGCTCCAGCGGACCCCCTCCCTGCAATTCTGCCACACAGGTACGGCAACCAACCGCCGTAGTTTACCAGCCCCGCGCTTCGCTGCAACGCCGTCCCGTGCAAACCCGCCATCATCCACAGCGTCAACATCGCCACCCATTCACCCTCCACCATGGCACCGCCATCCACCACGGCACTGCCATCCACCACGGCAAGCGCACCCAGCGCGATGGTTGTTTACTTCGAGGGCGCACACAACGAACGACAAACCCCATCCAGGCCCCATCCACCAGCCCCTCAAAATGCACACACACATACACACACGGTGGGCTTCTTGTTGAACACACACGCACGGTTCAGTTTTTTTGTACACACACACACGCGCGCGCGCTCGCCAATCTCATCTCTTGCGCCCCAACGCGGGCAATGCCGGGTAACGGTAGCGCACGGTTGATGTATGAGGCGCACACGCACACACACATGCGTTTTCAGATGGCGGCGATGGTTCTGACGCAGTGTTGCTATCTTCCAAAACGGGGAAATAGAATTCCGCAGGTTTCCGGCCTGTCGCCAGTAGCCAAAAAACCTTTGGCAGGGCAGATTTTGGGGGGCTTCCGAGGTGCCAGGAAATATAAACCTCCGAGGCAGGCCGGAAATATTTCTGCGTGTTTCGACAGCAGAGCCACTGCTACCACAGCTACAACATAGATTCTCAGTCTTGGAGCCCTGAAGCGCGCTTTCCTTGCGTCGCGGATGCATGTGGGAGAGTAATCAGGAGTTGGGGACACGGCATCAGAGTGTGTTTTGGCGGTAGACAGGTGTACGATGCAGAAATTGCCCCTGCGCCTGCAGATTTCCAGGCCCTTTTGGTAGTCTGGAAAATAGTTGGCAGGGCAGATTTCCGGCTCTCCACAGCGTCAAATAAATGAAATCTCGCAGGTTTCTTGGGGGTCCGGGAAATAAAAAATTTCCGGGGTTTTGGCCCGTAAATATTCTTTTTATTTAAGATAGCAACACTGTTCTGACGACGGCCCCTTTCCCATGTCTGGGCTCGCTTGTCGCTCCAATCTGCTGCCCCAGGTCTCACCCAAACGCGGCGCCCCGCGCCGGTCCTCCCGTCCGCACAGGCAGCGCCGGCAGTCTGCTCCACCTCAAAGCTGTTTTGGCCCCACCCCCCAAATGTATCAATGCACTGTAAATTGATTGCCATTTCAACCGCGAAGTCAGGATATCAGCCCCCCACCTCCCTGAAGACATTCCCTCCACCAGCACCACCGCCGCCACCACCAGCACCAGCACCACCCGCAAGTGTATCCAAGCGTCGGCATCGGAAACGAATGTCCGTCCAGGCGCTTGGTTCGCCGTACGGCAGCTCCTCGCACCATCACATGTCTCCTTGTTGTACGAACAACGAAGCAACCCTAGGTTCATACTTCCAGTCGGATCCTACCTGGTGTCTGAGCGCCCGCCAAATGGATACGAGTGGTACGACCAAGTACGGCAACTTGCCACCTACGTCAATGATCCAGCAGCGAGGCTGCGGAGAAGGACCTCTTTCTCCCACGTGCCTTGACTAATAATAATTATGATTATTTGAACGATTCCCAGTCATGCGGCCCCCCGGCTGGCTGCACGAGTCTGTGCATGCCGTACAGATTCAGGTGCGGAGCCCCAGCTCCAGCCCATGCCCAACACCCCCCCCACCGACCGCCCACCACCTCTCGCGGGACTCGAGATTACCTTCCCTCCACAGCTACGTACCTAACGGACACGGACACGGGCAATCGCCACTTGTCGGCAGCTGCCGGCACTGGTGCCTCCCTTAGATACATATCGCAGCAGTTCGTTATATCAATCAAGAAAGCGAAATCGCTGACAGCAAAAACCCCCGCACCTCCCTCCATCCCCGGCACACCTTTCGTCACCCACAGATCGTCATCCCCCCAGGGCGCGGCCCCCCAGCTGCCGCACGGGGCCGCGTGAAAGGCGCCCAGCGTTGCCCAAGAGCCCCGGCACCGTGATGCCATCGCGAGGTGCTGAAGCAGTGATCCGTCGCGCGCATCGACGATTGATAAGGTCCGCCGCGGCAATCGTCAATCAACTACCCAAGCTTTCGATGGCAGAGTTCTCCGCTCCGAAACCCATCCTGATGTTCAACACGATATTCATGTTAGTATTATTTATATTGTTTTTATCATATATACATGCAAGCAAGTTCTATACTCCAGATGATGAGAAAATGCCAACTTCCGTCCGGCTCCGAAGTCCAAGTACCGAAGTACGACGCCCATGCCGCAGACCATGCCCCAACGAACCCGCAGTCAACCAGCTCCGACCCAACCCCCCTCCCTCAGCCCCCCACAGCAGCAGCCACCACCCAGTCCGCGGTGCCTGCCAGCTACACTTGCCCCGGCATACATAAAAAAAGCAACCTCAGCAGTGCCGCCATGTTCAGAACAATACATGCCCTTCGATCCGCTCATCATTATCAGCAGACAGGCGATTCTCAGCGGTGCCAGCAACGAGCAGGTCTCCGGCGGAAACCCCCACGGCGGCCGCATCCGCTGTCATGTCCCGATGACGGCTCGGCTCGCCACATAACCAGGATTGCCGTACCATCATCGGTACACGACAACGCAGCACGCACCGCATACAGTCTGCGACCCCCAACCACGCAAGCGCCACAGGAAGGGGCCGTAGCTCCAGCGGGCCCCCCCGGACGGTGACGCGGGCGTCAACCCTCCCAAGCCGTCCCGTCCCAAGGCGTCACACACCTTGCGTCCCATTCGGTCAAACCTGTCCACTTGTCCTTCCCCACCCACCTCCTCCCTCCTCCTCCTCCATCGCCCAATGCCCGCCGTAAAGTATCGGCCCACCCAACTCCTGAGCAAGTCGCAGTTCGAACCCCGCGCCAACCGAATTCCGCATTCAACCAACTACAACCAACTCCCTGCCATCATAGGCACACCCACCGCCGGGGCGGTCACCCTCTGGCGCCCTGCCGACATCCACGCCCTCAAGCAACAATCGGACGGATACACAACCAGCTCACTCACCAAGTGATCAAGGGCCGCCGCGAAATCTTTTTCCCCTCCCAGCCCCCTCCCGTTCCCGCCCTCACGCGAGTGCGCGCGCGCGCGCGTCGTGATCGATGCGATGCGATGCGATGCGATGCGGCGGCGCCCCAGCTCCCTCCCCCCTCAGCTCACCATCTCCTCCTCAGCTCACCATCCCCTCTGCCTGCCTGGAGGTGTCCGCATGCGGCGGCGCGAGCCTGTCACGGGCGCCACACGGCGCATTGCACACGACACACACTGTCTTACCACCAACGACGTGGTGATGTGCTGCCTTGTGCAAACCATAGCCCCATCATGGAACGCCCGACTGCATACCCGGACCCAACAAGGCCTGACGCGTGCGAGACGCCCCGCTGGGACTCAGCTGGGTGGGCAGGCCTGCCGGAGGGTGCAACCCTAGCTTGCACGATTAGGTTGGGACGCGGGACCAGGCTAGTTTCACCGCACCGGACAGGGGCACGCCTCCGAATTGCTGAGGAACGCGCCCTGGGTGCTGCATGGACTTGAGGAGGTTGAACAGCGGACTGCGAGGCGCAGACCGCCCGGGATGGGCTTCCGCCCAATCCCTTGAGGGGGCACAGCTGTCACCGATCCTCAGGGATCGGGCGCGCGCCCTTGGTTGAGAGCGAGGGGACAGAGGCCCCTTACGCCCCTCTTCCCCGAATCCGGGGGAGAGTGCTTCGGCGGTCTCCCGTATGGGGCGGGTTAGCGCCCCCGGCCAGCGTCGGCCCGGCAGATATGTAACGATTCACACACACACACATACACACACACACTCGTGGGGTACTTTTCTAAGCACATACACAAATACACACACTCGGACGTGACCCGTGGGTCGTCGCCACTCAGACTGTCTTCGAGTCCGTCCTTCAGATCTCGACCAGTTCGGTGATGCCGCCCGAGCGGCCGACCGGCCGCGGGGTCGGAGGGCCGCTCACCGCCGCCGCCGCGCCCTCCTCCGCCGGGCCCCCCTCCCCCTCCTCCTCCTGGGCCGCCACAGCCACCTGTCGTATCGCCCTTTCAATGTCCACGAGCTCCTGCACGATGACCTGGAAGGTGGGTCTTTCGGCCGGAGTGAAGTTGAGGCAGCGGCGGCCCAAGGCAATGATGGGGTCGGTCATGGGGGCGCCGTCCGGCCAGGCGAGGGCGAGCGTCCGGTCCTGGAGGCCGAGGATCACGTTCTCTGCGGGGTGGTAAGGGGTGGTAAGGGGTTAAATTGAAATAAATAAAGAAACCCGGGAAGGGGTGGTCGGTTCGGTCAGGGGTAGTCGGGGGTCGTCATAGTGGTCGGGGTGGTCGCGGCAAAAGAGGTGGAGAGGCCGGGGGTCAAGAGAAAGGATAGCCCCAATGAACCCTGGATGAGGGGGTGGCGTGTCGTGTGTCGATACCGTGGCAGCAATCGGTGCGGTTCGGTACAGTGCTGGCGGGAGGCGTGCAGGAGTTGGCGGAAGGTGGACGACGCGGCAGGAATGGATGGAGTGAGTGAATTTAAGCATGCCTCGTGCGCGACACTTTTCGTGTACGACGATGTACGGAAGGGAAAACATGTTCAGGTCATGGCGGATCGCGCATCCCCTTGGCGCCCCTTGGCGTCCGCCCCGAGTGCGCTGACTCACCCTGAGTCATGCCCCGGTACGGCCGCTGCCCTGTCAGCATCTCCCACAGGCACACGCCAAACGCCCAGACGTCCGTGGCCAGGCTAACCTTCCCGTCAAAGGCCTCCTGCGCAGGGATGCGGGAGCAGGAAGGTGACGGGGAGGAGATCAAGACGGGGATTCCCCGGGGGAGCCCTTGGAGGAAAAACAGGCGCAAGGAGCGGGATGGCGGGCGGGCGGGAAGGCATGTACTGCAAACACCGCACAAAACGCCACCAAGGCCGGAAAAGGGCTTTTGTGCCAGAAATGCGCCAGAAATCTATGGATCGATTGCGTCAGGCCGCCCGCCATACCCCGAAATCGGCGTCACGCCCCGGGTTGCGTCGGATAAAAGCGCCGCACGCCCCCACTTTCGCAACACCGGTGTCTGTGTGTCCCCCATGTTCACGATCACGACCCTGATCCTTCCCACCTGCCCGTCCTCCCTTCTCTCCGTCCTCCCTCCCTGCTCCCCTCCTCCGCCTCCCCCTCCGCCTCGCCCTCCGCCTCCCCCTGCACCTCCTCCTGCTGCCTCCTCCCACCTCCCTCCTCCCACCTCCCTCCCCCTTTCCCGCTTCCTCCCCGCCCGCCACCCACCGGCGCCATGTAGGCCACGGATCCCCAGCTCCGGGTCATCAGACTGGTGGCCAGATCGGGCAGCACGTGGGCGAGGCCGAAGTCCCCCAACTTGGCGGCGAAGCCCCGGCGGTCCTCCTTGGAGCTGTTGAGGAGCACGTTGGCGGGCTGGAGGAGAGAGGAAACCGCGTGTGTGTGTGGTGATGGGGAGGGGAGAGGGGCGCGGGAGTGTGCCGCGAGAAGAAGCGTCATATGTGTTTAGTGTGTTTAGAAAAGAAACCCGCCCGAACCACCCTGGCACATGTGACGTGTGTACACGGTGTGTGTGTGTGTGTGTGTGTGTGTGTGTGTGTGTGTGTGTGTGTGTGTGTGTGTGTGTGTGTGTGTGTGTGTGTGTGTTTATTTGGGGGTAGATCCGGGCTCTGACGAGAGCTCTGGGGGAGATGACATTCAGTGTCACCGAAGGGTCGTGTCGCGGGCGAGGGCAGCGCGTGTGTGGGCTGCGCGCACAGTTTGCGCCACACCTTCAGGTCCCCGTGGATGACGCCGTTGTCGTGCAGGTGCAGCAGACCGCGCGCCATCTCGCCCGCCGTGCGCAGCAGCGTCCGCCTCGCCAGCCGCAGCCCCCACATCGGGTTGGGCTGGAAGATGCGTTTCCGGACGGCGTTGTCCAGTGTCCCCCGATCGCAGTACTCCTGGACCACAATCACCACCATCTTGCCAGTCTCCGCCTGTGGTGTGCGGAGTGCGGTCCACCAACATACACATGTAAGAAAATAAGCCGCAGCGTCGTCGTCAGGTCGAATATCCGTTGGCTGCATCGCGTCGTCTGTGAATCATTGGACACTGAATCGCTTCCTTCATTGCCTCTCTCTCGATGTCATTATCAATGATTGAGTTACAGTGGACCCCGCGGTAGGGTCATCGGTGAACGCCGTAGTGGTCTCGTTGCACTACACATCCGCAAGTCAACGGTCGATTGTGATTGTCACATAGTCCATCCGACAGACAACCGCGTGGAGCACAGCTGGACGAAACGCTTGCTGGGTAGTCAGCGGCCGTACGTGAGGCATCGAGGCACGGATGCTGCCGCCCGTGGGACCGGTCGCCCTGTCAGCTGGAGTCCCAAACGGAAGGACAGATGGACCGACGCTTCAAGCAACACCCGCGGGCCGATCCACCACCACTATCAGTACCGTACTGCAGTTCCCCTGGACGCTCCCAAATACCCAAATCCCAACCCCCAATGAGGTACCCATGGGTCGCTCCACCACAACCGCCAGCTCCCCTCCATTCCCCTCCGCCCCCCTCTGTTCCCCCGCCCTCCAGCAGGGGCGCCACGTCACGTACCCCGAGAGCGTGCAGCAGCTGGTGCAGCACCAACAGCGGTTCGATACCATCGTTCAGACCCATGGGGTCACCGAACCCGTCGCCTGGAGGTCGGGGAGTGGGCAGGGGTAAGGGGTTAGGGGTTGGGTGTGTGGGTGTGTGGTCGGTTTCAACAGCCAGGTTGCAAGGCGCGTGTCGAGGCCGTTGGGTCAGGCGGGTGGACGCGAGGCTCTACCTCTCCGTCTATGCGCTGCCGTGTCGGATGTGCACCTGCACTCGCCTGATTGGATGGGCAGCGGCTGAAGCACGCGGGGCGCGGAGGGGTCGCGGTCCTCGAGGCTACGTGAGGAAGACGGCGGAGAGGGAAAGCTAGACGTTTAACTTGAAAGGAAACGATGTTAGGGTTGAGGGGAGAGACACAGGCTTGGCTGCGCTTGTGTCGCTCAGACGTGCCGCCACGCTCCTTGGGAACATGGCTGTTGCGCACGCACGCACGCACAATCGGCATGACTAATGCGGTCCACAGCAATTCAAGTTACAACGCAGGGCGCACCAAGGACTGCAAGGCGGATATAAACACACCTGTCGCCCTCCAAGAGGTCGAAGAAGGAGTGCGTCAGGTTGGCCGCGCGAGTTGCGAAGGTCTGAACAAGCGAAATATTCCACAAAATTACTCAGCGGCAGAGCCGAGGCAACATGCACTTTCAATCTCACCGACACAATGTGCGGATGCACCAGGCTTGGCCCAAGGAGCAGCTCACGGAGAGCGGCTCTGTCAAGGCCGGCCGAGAGCATGACCTTGACAGCACAGCTTACGCCCCAGTAAGTTCCTGCAAGCGCAACGAAGTGGATAATACAGGTGTTAAATTTCTTTCAATAAGCAGTACATCAATACGCAACATCCCCAAGCAGTCTCACCTGTGACAACAATGCCATATGTGCCTCGCCCGAGCTCCTGTTGCCTCAAGCGTAGGCCACTCATAACTTGAGAGGCATCACACATGATAACCTTCTCAGGGTCCATTTCGCGAAGTTTTGAAGCGTTCACGCGAGTCCTAACACCAGAGGTGGCGCTTGCGGGAGCAGCGCCGGCGATCGAACCCTGGACAGAAGCGCGTCTAGGATCATCCGAAGGCGCTGCAGCTGCGTCATTTGGTCTGTCGACGGGGTTCACGTTGAGATTTTCCGCATGACAAAGCCTGGAACCTGAGGGTGCGGTGCTCCCTCCTCCTCCACGGTCCTGGACCTCGTTAGGAGGGCTTTCAATGGGCTTGCGTGATTTTCCAAAACAGCTGCGGAACATTTTGGCAAAGGCAGACATGGACGGACGCGTCCTTTGCAGCGAGATCGATCCAACAGGCGCCTGCGTCCTGCAGACTATTTATAAAGTTTATATAATCAAAATTTGGTGAATATTTGTCGTGTGGTGGCCGATGTGAGCGTTGGCCTTTCCAAATGCTTGCATGACTAAGACATGAGGCCCAACCATCGTCAATGTTACACAAGAGCGGTACTCCTAATGCACACATGATAACGTTGCATTTTTGGTTTTAGGCCAACACAAATCACAAAACCATAGCATTGTTGGTTGAGATTGTTCGACCTTTATGACTAAGGTTGACAGAAAGGGGCCAATGTCATAAAAAAACAAGCGCATAGTTAACGAAAACGTGTAAGAGGACCATGATGAATGGGCCCCCATCACGGATTGGGGATTGGGGCTTCTACGTTGCGCCCTGATACACTTCACCGTGGCTTCCTCTCATGTCATGCCTGCCATGCAACGGTTAGGGATTATTATGCCTGCGAGCTGCGACGCTACGAGTGAGTAAATGCTGATAAACGTTGCAACGGACCCTGAAGTTATGTTATTAGATGGAGTGGTTGCTTTGCAACATCAATCACTGGCCCTCACTGGCAAACATACAAGCCAGACAATGTCGTTTTAGATGGATCATGTTACAGTGGACCCCGTTGTGACCCAGACGCCGAGCTTGGGGACAAACCAACCCTACCACCCAGGGTGTGCGGCACTCCAGTGGTCATGCGATTGTGCAGGCGTGTGCCTTTCCGCCCCTCTCCTCCTGCAAGAATGTGAGTGTTTCGGCGGTTCTTCCCGTTCGCGTAACCGCAGGCTGAGCTGCCCTGGGCCCGCGTTAGGGCCGGACACATATCTATTTCAAACACTCGAATGACGGAATGAATAGTGCAGCTGACAGCAAAACGGTTTATGGGAACTACCCTGACAAACTCATAGAAACCCGCCAGCAAGGCAGCGAAGCACCCCCGCCCGCACCACAACGCTGCCGGAAGACGAAGAGGCACGAACCTGCCAACACATGTGTCCTACCCTAGCCACCCAAGCACGCAGAGACGCCCAGCATGGGCACCGCTGCCGACCGATGGGGCGAAGACCACACCCAGGGCGCACCATATGCGGTTAAAGCCGACCACGAGGGAAAGTCGCCCACACAGGCTCAGGTCAGCCACCACCACTTCCTCGCGACTACCACCCCGTAACCTCCTCGCGACAACCACCCCGTAAACTCCTCGCCACTACCACCCCGTAGCTGCGGCCCGTAGTCACGGCTGGCCGCGAGGGCTTCCTCGCGCTGCCCGTGTGGGGGTATGGGTTATACGCGTATATCCATCGGGTATCGGCTGCCCCGTGCTGCCCGCGCCGCGCTCGTGACAATGGCAGCCACTGGCCGATTCGCCCCCTCGCATGGCCATCTGCCGAGAGGCACTCGTCTCACAGCATGAGCACCATTTCCATACCGAAGGCGGCCCTGGAGCCGAGGAAGACATCCAGTCATGGAACGACGGCTAAGCGCACCGCAGGGATAGACGAGGCCGATGAACACCCATCCGCACCGCGGCAACCCCAGATGGGCAGTTCCGAAGTCTGCGCTTCCTCGTCGCGCGCACTGTTCCTAAACCTGGCCCGCTGGCAAGGCCGGATCCAAGCTTGCCCCTGCCCTCCGAGCGGCGGCAGCAAAAAACGGCTGATCCTTTGAGTCCCCAGATAGCCTTGTGGGAGCCTCGTCTCAACACTCACCAAGGACTGCTCACGTGTCACGAACTCCGGAACACCAGGATTGCCTCTCCTGCGTGGACACCTCATCAGCCCCGCAGCGAGGGAGCCGGGATTCATGGCCGCGACCGCGACCAACGCATGGTCATCTCAAACACACGGCTCCATTGCCGGGGCCGCTTGTGTCAATCAGAGAGCTGTAGCCGGCGCTGATGGCCGTCCAGGGGGCTGCATCGCTGCGTCCTGCCCAGGGGCTGCACGGACAGCGTCTGGAGATCATTTATTCGCCCGATCACTTTATGGGGTTTTGGCGTAACCAGTGAATAACCAGCTTTGCCGGCCTGGTTGCAACGCGGCGCGGTGGGGAGGTATACGGCCGGAGAACTGCATTGCATCAGTCAAGTATGCTAGGAACAGCCAACGATGCGTGCAGTCCGTGGGGCTATATAACTGGGGCAAGCAGGGACAGCACAGCCGGACCGGAGCCGCGGGCTATGCATGTGCTGCGAGGAAATGGTGCTGTGACGCGGTGATGCATTGGGTGTACCCAAGCCCATAAGAATGGCCCTGCATGGACGCTTGGCCCCACAGAGACAGCCCACAAAGATGTTCACACACAGCCGTGGAGCTCACTCCTTGTTCGCAAACAGCGCATCCCACGTATTAGAACGATCAAGACCCAAGGCCTTCGAGTGCTCGTTGAGTCCCTTACCCCCTTCGTTGTCGACCGCACGAGGGATCAGGGCGGGCAGCCAGGCCCCATATGGCAGTAGATAGCGCAAGCACAGGGAGATGATTAACCGGAGAGGTGATTCGTAAGACAGGCCCCCGGCCCTTCCCTCACATCCTTTCCTTAAGCTGATGGTCCCAAGGAGCGGTGGTGTTGAGAAACACCGGATTGGGTTGATAGCTCGATGACACGTGGAGGCCTCCTTCCTCGCTTACACGGCAGCCGAGCCGTCCTCAGCCTTGCCCTTGGACTTCTTGGGCAGCAGCACGGCGTGGATGTTGGGCAGCACACCGCCCGACGCGATGGTGACCTCGCCCAGCAGCTTGCCCAGCTCCTCGTCGTTGCGGATGGCCAGCTGGATGTGGCGCGGGATGATGCGGTTCTTCTTGTTGTCACGAGCGGCGTTGCCAGCCAGCTCCAGCACTTCCGCAGTCAGGTACTCCAGCACAGCGGCCAGGTACACCGGTGCACCGGCGCCGATGCGCTCAGCATACTTGCCCTTCTTCAGGTAACGAGCAATGCGGCCGACTGGGAACTGCAGACCAGCCTTAGAGCTGCGGCTCACGGCCTTCTTGCCAGCAGTCTTGCCCTTGCCACGACCGGCCATTTTCAATTTAGCAGCTGATGGAAAATGAAAGTGAGGTAATGTAAGATCTTTCCAAAGGACTCATTAAATATTTATTGCATCCTGTGCAATTATATATTATTGGCATGCCGCGTTATCGTCCATTTCTCAGTGGGGCAACGTCCTCCGTTGCACGTTGGGACGATATGGATCACTGCGACACCAACCGTCATAGAAAATTTCAATTCATAAGCCTGCGTTGTACTTGCGATCACATCATAATCATCTCGATATTATCCACGCAATTTAAATCCATCAGCGAAATGGCCCCCTCAAAGAACGTCAAGGAGGAGAAGGCTGCCTCGCAGCCCGAGAAGGCGGAGGCTGAGCCCAAGGCGGAGGCCAAGCCCAAGGCGGAGAAGAGGCCGAAGAAGGAGAAGGTTCCGAAGAAGGAGAAGAAGACCAAGGAGCCCGCTGCTGGCGCCGAGGAGGGCGAGAAGAAGGCCAAGAAGAAGGCCAAGGTTTCCAAGAGCGAGACCTACAAGCTGTACATCTACAAGGTGCTCAAGCAGGTGCACCCCGATACCGGCATCAGCTCCAAGGCCATGTCCATCATGAACAGCTTCATCAATGACCTGTTTGAGAAGATCGCCACCGAGGCCTCCAAGCTCAGCCGCTACAACAAGAAGCCCACCGTCACGTCGCGCGAAATCCAGACCGCCGTGCGCCTGGTGCTGCCGGGTGAGCTGGCCAAGCACGCGGTGTCGGAGGGCACCAAGGCCGTCACCAAGTTCACCTCGCAGTGAAGGGACCTCGCCACGCAATCACTATCACAAAACCACACGGTGTTTCTCAACACCACCTCTCATGGCCCGAATGACCCAGCAATGCCCCTGCACAGAAAATGTCCTGTGTCTTTCACCTCCATCGTCACTGTGGCGTGTCCCTCCAAGTCAGGGTTAGTTATCACCCATCGCTGGGATCCTATTTATAGAGACAATGTAACAAATACCTTTTACCACGGCAGACCAGACGGAATGGATACGAAATCGCACGGTATGCCATTCTCTCACATTCTCCCAGAGATGGTTGTGTTTCTAGACTGCCCTGTGTACGACATTCGCGCGCGGGAGGGCTTTCCTCAGTTCACTTCCCCATGGCCATGGCCTGGGACCCGGCTCGGTTAGCACGGAGCCTTGGAGCCAATGTGGGCCACCGCAACTCAAAAACCCTGCTTGTGCAGCGTCATGCACGTGTTTCGGCTTTCTTTGCATGCTCTAGGGCCTACGGCTCGTATGAGTACTTGTACAGGTATGGGGTTATGCACCCCCAACCACGTCACACACAGTTGTACAGCGAGTCGATGGACCTTCAGGTCCCAAATGCGCGGCCCCCATGCGCGGCCCCCATGCCATACCACGCATCTGCTCTATATATATTTATGAGCCAGGCGTGGGTCTTCCAAGACCTCGAGAGGGTGCAGCGTTGGGTGCTGGGTGATGGGGTGCCTGTGTGGGCGACCTCCCTGTGCTTGGCTTTATCCACTTCTGGGGATTCGGCCCTCTGCTGTGCCTATCCCTTTGGTAGTGTTGCCCCGCTGAGCGCCTCTGCTTGCTTCGGTGTCTGGCTGGGTGGGGTCATGGCCCGGTGTGTTTTTTGGGTGCGGTGTTGAGGCGTGGAGGTGTCCTGCCGCCTTGGCGGTGGGGCCTGCTGGGGCTTGCCCTGGTATACACCGGTGATCCCTTAGGGGTCCGCTGTAACGTTCATTCACGCATATTTGCACAGCGCATTCGCGCAGCTGACGTGCACGCAGCTGACGTGCGGGCGCATGGCATCCAACAGCGTCCGGATGCATGTCTATCCTGTACCAGTGCCGTGAAGAGTTCGTAAATACAGTGACGCGAAATAATTCCTTGAAAGCAGTACTCGCGACCTTCGGCATTACAGTGACGTATTATACGGCTATGATAACGAGCAATCTCTGCGTTAGCACCTTCCCGTTGATTCCGTATCGCAAAGGCCACCGGTCAACTCACCGGCACCACTTGCCGGCGGTACGGCACCGCTTTGGTACCAATCGCAGGCACTCGCTTGCCCCCCCTCCCTTTCCAGGCCCCGGCCATGGTGGTGTTGATAAACACCGGATTTTTAGATGACGAACGATGTCAGAGGTCGTCAAGAGCCGTCGTCTTAGGCCCGCTCGCCACGGATGCGGCGGGCCAGCTGGATGTCCTTGGGCATGATCGTCACACGCTTGGCGTGGATGGCGCACAGATTGGTGTCCTCAAACAAGCCCACCAGGTAAGCCTCGGCGGCCTCCTGCAGAGCCAGCACGGCCTGACTCTGGAAGCGCAGGTCAGTCTTGAAGTCCTGAGCAATCTCACGCACAAGCCGCTGGAACGGCAGCTTGCGAATCAGCAGCTCAGTGCTCTTCTGGTACTTGCGAATCTCACGCAGAGCGACCTGTTATCAGGGAAGGGCAGCGAGACAAGGTTTAGTTCGCTCATCACGACATTGCAACAGCTCGATTTGAGCCCATGAAGCTGTAAGCTTGCTTACCGTGCCAGGCCGGTAGCGATGAGGCTTCTTCACACCGCCAGTTGCGGGAGTCTTGCGAGCGGCCTTGGTGGCCAGCTGCTTACGCGGCGCCTTGCCGCCAGTGGACTTCCGGGCAGTCTGCTTCGTGCGGGCCATTGTCACAGAAGTTATCAATATGCAATGTAATGTTCTAAGTGCGAGTTTTAATCTCCACTCTGCGCTTCAAGACATTTTGTTTGGCTAGCTCCCGAAAATGCGGTTAGTACGATGACCGTTACCCCGCTGAGCCGACCCGGATTTACACCCGGGCGCCCGGTCCTTCGGGCGCACGACAACGCACCACGGGCTCGGTATGCTATATAATGGCTGACATTTTATTGTACATGTACTGAACTGCCAGTAATTGCAACATCACTCTAAAGTCCACGTTCAACTTTAACTCAAAACAGTCACAATGTCCGGACGCGGCAAGGGTGGAAAGGGTCTCGGCAAGGGCGGTGCTAAACGTCACCGCAAGGTGCTTCGCGATAACATTCAGGGCATTACCAAGCCCGCCATCCGTCGTTTGGCTCGTCGCGGTGGCGTCAAGCGTATCAGCGGCCTCATCTACGAGGAGACCCGCACCGTTCTGAAGACCTTCCTGGAGAACGTCATCCGTGACTCGGTCACCTACACTGAGCACGCTCGCCGCAAGACCGTCACGGCCATGGACGTCGTGTACGCGCTCAAGCGCCAGGGCCGCACCCTGTACGGCTTCGGTGGTTAAGCTCCCGGCCGGTGGACTCGACCATGCTACAAACCAACACGGTGTTTCTCAACACCACCATCACTTATGTGTTGCACCACGTTGCCTCATTACGGAACACCCCACTGGCCAACCCTCATGCCGGCGGTGTTGATTATGTTCAGCCGAAGCATCACCAGCCAGGCCACACTCTTATCCAAACCATGTCAAAGCCGTCCAAAACATCTAACCCTGTAACCTAACATGGCAATCAAAGCCAATTCGTAATTTCACCTACACAACATGTCACATACACAAGATGACGTGAGCAGCCCCACGTCCTTTAACTACCATCTATGTGTTATGAGACGAGAACCACCCGTATGTGTGTGTTTGTGCGCGCCACCTATCCGATAGTGCTACGAGGAGTGGTGGATCTCAGTCCCCCAACCGAGCGGTCCCACGGCCGGCCCGCATGGCTCCTGGCAAGGCACAGGAGCGGGTTGCAAATTCCCCGATGACCAACACACCCACCCATACTGACACACATACACACACCGTCACATCTTCTGCTCTTTGGTTCTTTTCACATGGCGTTGCGGCTGGCCTGGCCGTGGGCGGTGCTGTCCGTGCACGTATCGAGTCCTGGGGGACCGCCGCTGCCGCCACCACTGCTACCACCACCACCGCCCTCCCGACTCGCCGCTGCGGCGGCTGCCTCCGCGGAGTGGCTCAGGGGGGTGGGGATGGTGGGCGGGTCGGTGGGGGCGGCGACTCCCTCTCGAGTCGGCGGCAGCTCAGTGACGGGCATGCCGGACGGTACTGCAGCGGTACGGGCAGGTACGGCAGGCAGGGGTGCACGCGGGCGGTGGAGTGGTACCGTAACCCGGTGAGCTCCATGACATCATGTGTGTCGTACTACCGCTCGGATGGCTGCGCATGCATGGTCGCCGAACGCAACCCACGACTCCCACCACCTCACAAGCACCCGGTCGCCGCCAGACGGCCCCCCGAGGTAAATCGCCGGGTCCTGGGGCGATGGAAGTCGGTAGACACATTCATAGTGCGCTGCTGCCAGTGACCCAGTGTGCCTCGTGTCGCACGACAGGGAGGTCCGGGTGAGGACCTCAGCGCACAGGGGCTGCGCCGCTCTCGTACTCTGGCAGGGGTGTCTGTGTGTACGGGGCGCGGGGTGCGCTGGGTGCTTTCGGGGGGCAGTGAGTGCTCCCTGCGGAGTTTCTGCGGCCCTCATCGCCCCGGTTCAGGTTGGCGTTCCCGTAGCACTCGCTTGGCTTTCGACGTTTCGACTTCCGAGCCGAGCCGACCACGTGCTTGCCAAGCAACACAGGCGGCTGCTGCCCGGGGTGCACCGACCGAGCGACCGACCGACCGACCGACCGGGGTGCGTCCCTGTCCCTCCCGCGATGTCAAAGCGGCTCGAGGGGGGACAGACATCAAGCGAAGCAGGTGACCCCCAAGGTAACAAACACTGCCAACCCTGCCATAACGACAGAGCGACACCCGTTGGGTGCACGAGGTCGAGCTGTCGTGCAGCAGCCGCGAAACGGCAAGCGACTGCATCATGCGTCGCGCTGGTGCCGTATGTATCTGCAAAGCGACTCGTCCGATCTGCTGTTTGCAGCGGGGAGGTGCAGCTGAGTGAACGAACGTCGTCGGTTGAGTTCTTGTAGGGTAGCCTTTTGGTTGGGTGTGCCCAAATGCGTGATGCGACCAGCATAGATGGTGCAAATTATTTCCTTCTGAGGGCCTTAAGAGGATATCCGGGTTGGTCCTCCCAATGAGCAGGCAGATCGGTATCCCACCCCAGGTGACGGCCTCGGCCCTTGTACATGAGCGGTACATATTTCACGCTGCCAATTTGTGTTACGGTGATTTCTAAGTGCAGTTACCTTGTTCCATGCTTCCGGACCATCTGTTCGTTTCAGTCTTGGCAACGCGGTTGACGTGTTAGTCTCACTATGTTTTATGACGCTGCTTGGTGCTGCCCTGACGTGCCTTTTAAGCTGAGAGGCAGGGACGTGAACCCCCCTGTGTTAAGCGCGCGCACTGCTGACCTGACCCAAAACGCGCCTCAGTCGGTCGGTCTTTCCGCGTGTGCTGAATCCGGGCAGTCCGAGCGAGGACGAAGCCAATCTACCGCATCACCGAAACCCGCAGACACAACACCGATGGAAGGCCGTTCGTCTTGTTCATGACCTGTCATGACCTGGTTTCACCGGTACGGTATGAGGCGACCGGGAGCAGCCGGACTGGCGGGGACGCTGACTGCCGGGCCCCAAAGCGGCCACCGTGTGCGTGTGACCGTTCGGGCACAAGTGCAGTCTCTCCGCTCTCCTGAGCCACAGCAGACAGCACGGCCACACGCGCGAAGGCGTAGCGCAGGCAACGAGCTGGCGTGACCCGCTACGTCTTCTGTACCCTCCCCCCGGGCTGGGTGTGTCGGGGCTGTTTATATTAACCTCCCCCCTCCATGGACCCACACAGGCCCCGGAACAGTACCGCGCGTCCCCAGTCGGCTCCGCCCGACCCCGGGGTCGTTCTGGGATTGTTGTCCCCCTTCATCCCCACGATTCATATCGCCGAGTCCGGTGCGGTGCAGTCGTGCCATGCCGAGTGCCTGGAAGAGGGCTGCCGCAATCCGGGCTGGGGAAACGCCGTGGTGGAGATGATGCCTGGCCACCAGGGTTAGGTCGTCTCGCGCCCCCCACTTCACCTGCATTCAAACACTTCTCTCAAGCCGCGCACGGCACCAGAGGCCGTCCGTCAAAGCAGGCGGCATGACACAATATACACTTTCCAACGTGTGTGTTCACTGAGCCATGGTTTGTGTCTTTTCTCTTCCTCCTCTTCCCCCTCTCCGCTCCGCTCCATTTCACCCAGCCCCTACAGCAACTCCCGGACGCAGGCACCCGGACCCCGCACCTCCGCCCGGACGGGCCCGGAGCCCCCCGGAGCCCGGACCCGACCCAGCCGGACCTAACCCTACAAGCTACACCCCAACATCGATAGATACCAGGCGCCCAAGGACCTCCTGTTCAGCTAGCTGGCCCCTCCCTCACGCACTCGCCCGGCCCCTCCTCCCAGTCCGCCTCCACGCGTCCCCGGACCCCGTCCCCCTTCCGCCTCCCCCCTGGTCCCTCGCCAGGCCCGACTGCCGCTCCGCCCCGACTCGGAGATCGAGAACATTCGAATCGAGAACACTTCTCCTTTCGCTCGCTGCAGTTCCGAAGGCCCTGCCTACCTGCCTACCCGCCTGCCTAGCACCTAACTACATTCATCATGGTTCTGGGTGGGCTTCTCGTTATACACCATGCCGCGCACCCGCATGAGGCATGATCTCTTACACATACCCCGACATGCGTAACCCCGCGCTCACCCCGCGCGCGATACGATTGCAGACGCTGCACGCTGGCAGTGCCTCCGCGACCCAGGACGGCTCGCCGGCACCTGTATAAAACTGCCCGGGAGCCGAAAAACCCAGCCGCAGCTCACCTATGGGGATGAGGCACCGTACATATACCAAGTATACGAGGTAGGGGGAACATCAATAGCTGCGCTGATCGCGCATCACAACTTCACAAGCCGCTTCGAATGGTCACCGACGGACTCCCTTCGGCAGGCCCCGCCGTCAGGGACTTCCAACCCGTCCAAAAACCGGCAAACCAGAGGCTGCCGCAGCTG
The DNA here is from genome assembly GCA_003117195.1 of Eudorina sp. 2006-703-Eu-15. Lineage (NCBI taxonomy): Eukaryota > Viridiplantae > Chlorophyta > Chlorophyceae > Chlamydomonadales > Volvocaceae > Eudorina > Eudorina sp. 2006-703-Eu-15. The sequence continues at coordinate 607,311 of BDSI01000006.1, read as the reverse complement.
AGCAGCCCGCCCTCCAACTCTCCCCCGAGTCTGCCTTACCTCCGCCCTGGCGGCCGCCAGCGCACCTCACCCGCCTGCCGTACCCCAATCCCCAAGCCGCGCCTCCCGTCTTCCGCGGGCCCCCGGGTCCCTTCCCAGCGCCGGATCCACAGTTCCGCACACCTTCGTCGCTCCAGGGGGCCGCGACAGCTCGGAGCTCTGAAACCCCCAAGGTAGATCCCTCCACGAGCACAGCCCCACCCACGGGACACACGGCCGGCGTTACCCAGTTTGGATCCTCCTTATCCCACAGCGGCGGGCCCCCCTGGATCTCAGGCTCCCGTGCCAGGCGAAGTCCGAACATCTGGACGGACGTTTAGATGAGTTTGAACATCTTGGCGAACAGCGTGACCAGCAACCCCACCAGCAGCGCCACGCCCAGGCCCACAGCCAGCTTGGCGTCCCGCTGTACGGCAGCCGTGATCTGGGAGTACGGAATGCCGCTGCCAAGGCGCAGCAGCGCGGGCTTCGGGCCGTACAGGAACGGCACAATCTGCGGGTCCGGGGGGCCAGCACCGCGAGGTTAAGAGGGGAGAGCACGACTCGAAGGGAAGGGGGTTAGGGGTCAGGGGTTCAGGAGGGGTGGAGCAGCAGTGCCCCCTGGAGCCGCTGGCTTCCCCCCCTTCCCACAGCTTGCCTTCCCCCCTTCCCGCCGTGAATCCCTCCCCACTTTCCTCCACCTTCCCCCCATCCCCACAACCCCACCTTGGACAGCACGGTGCCCAGGATGACGTGCGACAGCAGCTGCAGGAAGTCCGGGTCGAAGGGACCCTTGCGGCTGCGGGGGAGTTTAGGAGGGAGGGAGGGGGCAGGATGTGGAAGGGACGTCCAAACCCGGCGGGAATGTCAGGAGGAGGGAAAAGGGTTGCGGCGAATTGAAAAAGAAAATAAACCAAACCCAGAAACGAACCCGGGCGCGGGGTGTATGTGTTTGGCAAAGAAGCATGTCGTGATTGTGTGGATGCTGAGTAAATTACTTCCCACCCACAGCGCCCCGCTGTCCGGCTTTTCCCGTGCGGTTGCTCGGTGTCGGGACTTTGCCCAGGAGAACACGCAACACCCGCCGACCTCGGCCCCTCCCACCCCACCCTCCAGCTACCCGAGCTGCCCCCGGCCCCACCGGAAGAAGCTGTACGCCTTGCGGTCCAGCTCGTAGAGGCTGTGCGCATCCGCCAGCCGGTCGTTGTTGAAGCGGCTGGGCACCTGGTCCAGGTCCCCGCGGGCCTCAGTCAGGGCCTGAGCAGGGCGGCGGGGGTGGCGGTGATGAGGGGGCAGGGGAGGGGAGGGTTGGACGGGGGGGGTTATGGCGACTTGATAGCGGGGAGAGGGTCAGGCCCGGTGCATGGCTGGCAAAGGCGGCCAGGGGACCCGCGTCAGCGCAGCAGCAGGACTCAAAAGCAGCTCCCGCCCTCAACCCCTTTCTGTTCGTTTACGCACAGCAGCCCGCTCGATCCGATCACCCGCCCTCCCCAAGACCGCCCTCCCCCGCGCGTTCCTCCTGCCCTTCCATGTCACCTGTCCCCGCCTCGGCCCAGCGTCCGTAGCCTCAAAGCGCCAATCGCCATCCTCCTCCGATCCATCACCACCCCCTTCCGAGGCCCGAGCCTTCCTCATCAATCCACTCATCAATCACCAGCTCACCACCCTTCTCCCACCGATCATCATCTACCATCGCCGCGACCCTCAGTAAAATATAAGTAAATAATAAATAAAAATAAGTAAACAATCGACACGACTCACCTTGTTGAGCACCAAACACGACTCCAGGGCGCTGTTGGCCCCCTGTCCGAACACGGGGGTCACCGCGTGCGCCGCATCGCCCAGCAGCACACAGGAGGGGCCGTACATGTGGCTGACCCGCACGCGCTTGCCGGCGGGGGAGGCGGGGTTGGCCGCCACCTGAGCGGCGGCCTGGGCGATCCACTCGTCGGGGATGCCCTTGAACTTGGCGCGCATAAAGGCCTCGTAGTCGGCGGGGGTCTTCAGGTCCTTGAAGCCGCCTGGCCGGACCAGAACCCAGAACGGCGTTTGAGAGGCAGGATAGGCAAAACGAGGGAGAGGGAAGGTGGTGGCGGGATTGATTTGGCAGGTCGGGGATGGGAGGGTGGGGTGGTGGATGTTTGCTGTATGGGTGGGTGTGAAGGTGATGGGTGTGGGTGTGGCAATGCGGGTGAGGATGTGGCCGGTGTGGTGGTAGGGTTGAAGAAGAGCCCTACCAGGGTTAATTAGTCCTGATTCACACCGGGGTGGTAGGGGCGGCGAAACGGTTGGGACGGCGACATGAGCTCGGGGGTGACCTGAGCGATGTCGAGGGGTCGCAGCAGTCGAGGATACCCGAAGCCCTCCTCCCCGCCATCTCACGGCTCAAACCACCACACCGGGCAGCCGGCCACTATCTATTGCGGCGCACGGCGTGAGACCCTCCGAAGCGGGGCACTGGGGGAGGGGGACTGGAGGGGTATCGGAAATCGGTAGACATATGTATACTGGGACTGGAGGGGGAGATGGTCGAGGAGCGGGCCGAGGAGGGTGGGAGCGGGGAGGGCGGGAGCAGGGCGAGGACGGTGTCGCAGGTAGGGGGGTCAGGGTTTGGGGTTGCACCGCTCCCCCACCCCCTGGGGGGCACCTACCGGTCTGTACGGAGAAGGTGCCGCTGTAGGTGCCGTCCGGGTTGGAGTGGGCGGTGAAGGAGGTGAAGGGGTCGTCGCTCGTGTACAGGTGCAAGCTGGCGCCCGTCTTGCCCTTGAACTCTAGGGGGGGTGTCGGGGAGGGGGATACGGAGTTGGGGTCCAGGAATGGATTTAGCAGATTGGTAGCAGATTTGAGCTGCGCTGACTGGGAAAGGGCGCGGAAAAGGAGGTTGAAGGGGAGGGGGTTACGAGGAGGGTTGATGGGTGGGTGGAGGGGCGCGTAGGGGACAGGTCTGGGGCCCCTAACTCGTCCATCGACCACTAAGGCCTTACACACACACACACACACACCTCATTACCACATACGGGCACTTTCCGGGCCACTTGCTTATGCCCCTTGAATATCATGCACTCCTGCTCTGCATGCCTACGAACACACCACCACCACCACCACCACCACCGCCACAACCCTCCACCCGTCGCCCACCACCCCGTACGGCACCTACCCTCGGGTTCGATGTCGCCCTTGAGCCCCATGTACACCTTGTACTCCCGGCCGCTGTCGTCCACCTCCAGGCCAAAGTCCGACCAGTACGACCCCAGTGCCGTACGGACCTGCGACGACACGCCATCAGCGCCCACCAGCAAGTCGTACGACACCTCTCGAGCGGGTGACATCATGCCGCCGGTGGTCAGGAACACGATCTGCGGGACCGCGGCGGTTTGGGGAATACTTAGCAGGTGGTTAGGTAGTTAGGTAGTTAAGAAGGCAGGCAGGTCGGCAGGTCAGGTCGGTAGGCAGGTCGGCAGGCAGGTAGGTAGGTAGGTACGCATTGTCAAGGGTACTCCCAGCAAGGTCACTGGGGAGGGGTACTCGCGGGATTCGATCTGGGGGGGCCTCGGGGTGAGAGGCTGCCACCAAGGGCCGTCTCCACCACGTCCGGAGAGGCGGAGGGTGTCGGATTCCCAGTCTCCAAGAGTGGCGAAGCCCTGAGGCGCACGTCCTCGGCCAAGGTTGCGCGCGGCGCTGCGCGACGTTGCGTTGCGTTGCAGCGCGATGCCACGGCCTATCCGCCCCCCTTCCACACGCTAACCGACATCGTCCCCTTCCGTCCCACGCCTACCTCCCCCCGCCCTTGGGCAGCACCATCAAAATTGCACCCACCGTTCAGCGCAGCCATCCGTATCATTCGTGTTGCAGGTTCCCACCAACCACATCTACACTTCCACAGCTACACTTCCACATCTACACTCCCACATCCGTCCCCACCTTCTTCTCCTGCAGGTTGATCTGGTCTGCGGAGGCCTGGAAGTAGTAGTTGATGCGGCCCGGGTACCGCTTGCGGGCCGTGTCGATGAGCCACTGCGCGAGGCCGCTGCGGCTGAAGGTCACGTTGCCCTCCTCCTTGCTGACCCGAACCTGCGGGGAGGGCGGCAGAGGAGGGCAGAGGGAGGGCGGCAGAGGAGGGAGCGGCAGAGGAGGACCGCAGGAGGAGTTGAGGGGAAGACAAGCCGGTCGGTGGGAGTGAGGATGGGGGTTGGTGAAGAGGGAGCAATGCCACTGGGTAGCCCGGGTGGAGGAGTGGTGGAGGGTAGGGCGATGTGGATGCGGATGTGAGGGCCGGGGAAGCTCACAGCAGTCCAGCGTGATGGGTCAATCGGGTGGGGGTGGGTAGGGTGCGGGGAGTGAGGGCTGTAAGGCTGTGGCGGCTCGGCGGCTTTGCGTTCCCTATAACCCAGCGGGCACTTGGCCAGCACAGTTGTTGCGTGCTGAGACTTGAGGCCCGCAACCCACGGGTGCAGCGGCAGATAGTAGCTTCTAAGCCAGGAGACCCGCCCAGCGATAGGAGTGTGATGAAAATGAATCGCATGTAGCAACCCACCCGAACCACACACGTGTATGTGTTCAACGGACGTAACCGTACCTTGCCCTTGGCGTTGTGGCTGACGGTGCCCAGCGTCTTGAAGTGCTCATCGTCCGGCAGCTTGATGCCCAGCTGTACGACGGTATCCATACGTACGGCAGTAGCAAGGGCAGGTTGTTTGGTCATGGAGATGGAGTTGGAGAAGGGACTTCGCAGCAGAGGCGGTCAGCACGGGGACATGAAAAAGACCCGGCGTCAGGTGCGCACCTCAACGAGTAAAACGGCCCTTGGGTTTGCATACCCACAGCTGTCCCCTCCTGACACACTTCACCCATTCCACCGCCACCTCCGCCTCCGCCACCTCGTGTCGCTCCTGCGCTTGCCTGGCTTCCGCCGTCAACACACTGCCCCACTGTCCTTGGTTTGGGTTGGGCGGGTCTCTTCTTTAAACACTGCCCCACACTGCCCCTCACACACAGTCCCTGACACGGTCTCGGACACAGCTGCCTCCCACACGGCTCCTTGCCTCACGGACCCCGCCGCCCGGCTTTCTCGCCAAGTACACACACGGCCCTGGGTGGGCTCCTCATTTAAAACACACACGGCCCCCACCTCCTTGAGCGCCGCCTGGCCGCGGGGGATGAGGATGATGATGTAGGCCCGCCCGTTGTCCACCGGGTCGTTCTTGGGCTCAGGACGCCGTTCGTACACCTGTACGGCATGGGTACAGGGCTTAGAACGTCGTACAACGGACCCTGCGCCTCCACCTGCACCGGGCTGGTCGTCTGGGGCTTTCCGCAGCTCGGCCCTTCCCCCCTTCCCCGGCGCTCCACACTCCCGCCTCAACGTCCCGGATCTTCGGCAGCCATCTTCGGCGAAGCCCCAACCCAAGCAGCCATCGACCTTCCCACCCAACCCCACCCCGTTCAAGCCACCCCGCGCACTCCCACTGCCGTTGCTCCCCATGCCGGCGAACCCACGTCACCCCATTCCCCTTCGCAAACCCCCTCCCGCCTCGCCGCCCCATGCGTTGTTGCCTTCCCGGTTACGAGTCTGTCCCGCTCGCTCTCTGTCTGTACCCACCTCCACTCGGAAGCCCTGCCTGGCCAGGAACATGGCGGCCACGGAGCCCGCGGGCCCCGCCCCCACCACCACCGCCTTCCTGCCCGTGTACGGCCCGCCCTCCATCTCGTCCACGGAGGCCAGGGCGCGGGGGTAGGGGTTCCTGCCGGGGGGTGGGGATGCGAGGGAGCAGCGCAGTTGAAGGGCCGGGATCCGGGAGCGGTTGGGGTTAGGGTTCAGACGGGGGAGCCGCGCGATGCGGGTCAGTGGGCGGGCGGCCCTGCCCTCCCCTCCCCACCCGGAACGCGACGGGGAAGGTCAGGATGCAGGTGACGGTAATGCTGTGGGGCGGGTAGGAGGGCGGTATCCTGGTGCGTTCGAAGGGAGTCCGCTCCATGACCGTGCGTTCGGGAAGGCGGGGGCACCTTTTCGAGGAGAAGGAGGAGGAGGAGCAAGGGGGTCAATCATGCCATAGAAGTGCGGGTGCAGCTGTAGGATGCCCCGCGCAGCGACTGCACCGCGCTCCCGCTCCGGTGGGCTTCCGTCCGGGCCTTAGGTGCGTTGCCGGTCCGCCTCCCCCACCCGGCGTGCGCCCCTAGTCCGCAGCGCTCCACCGGCAGTCCGCCCCTCCCTGGACGCCTTGTCACGGCCGATGTCTACCCGGCACCTCACGGACCTTTCCCCCTGTCTCCCCCCCCCGCGATTGTGTGCGGCCTTGGGACGGGGCAGATCGGTTGGGGACGTCAGTCGGTTGAAGTCACTGACTGCATCCGCGCGGCGCGGTCCCTGCCCCCTTTCCAACGCCGCCGGTTGCACCCGCCCGCCCCGGAGTTGAAAGGCTGTCGCTGCGTGGCTCTGCAGGTGACACATCCGAGCTGCGCCAGGGCTCCCCCCTCGTCCCGGGTAGGGTGGGTGGGTGGGTGAGTGAGGGTGCGACCCCATCCCATCGCCGCGCTGAGCAACCTCTCCCTGCGGAATGGAGTGTGTCTGGGCTCGTCCTCGCTTTGAACCGCTCCGCGTCCTGCCCTTTCCCTCGTCCTGCGGTTGATCGTTGCTGCACCCCCTTCGATACATGATGCGTATCTCCCAGCCTCTCAGTTCATCTTTTCCTGCCAATGCGCTGCACCCCCACCCTGTCTCCCCACCTCTTTCTCTCAGTCTCCCTGTCTCTCACACACACGCATCGGCTGTCATGCAAAGCTGGACTCCTTTTCTCGCGGCTCAGTTTCCTTATACACACATATGCACACAAGGACGCGTTGTGTGCGTGTCCGTTCCTATTTGTCGAGCTGCCCGGGCCACTCGCTTGGGGCGGCGGGCACTGGGTCCTTGGCTACTGATGAAAAACACAGGTGCTCTCGGCTGTCAGTTCGCGTGCTGCGGACGGCCGCAATGGGCTGCCGCATCGTTTGAAGGTGGGTGGCGTCGCTGAGTGCACCGGAGGCAACGCGCTGTGTCAGGGGGGGTTGATCAACGCTGCGACGGCGTCACCACCTTGCGCCATACTCCAGATCCTGCCTTCACATCCGGGCGGTTTGGGCTTTCCGAAATGCCAGCGCGGCTGCTGCTAGTTGCGGGGAGGTGAGGGGCGAGGGCGGAGGTCCGGAGGCTGCGACAGAGGTACTCACTGCTCGCGGAGGTAGCGCTCCGCCTCGCTGAAGTTGTTCCAGCCCTCGAAGGAGACGCCCTGAGGACCGGGCTCCGGGGCTGTCACC